>JASSUY010017440.1:0-29756 GCA_032466535.1 Forpus xanthops
TGCAGTCTTTTTTATTTTTTTTTTTTTCAGCACTGCGTAGAATCTTATTCTGGTTTTATTTCTAGAGTCTCACAGTGCTAGCAAAAACTGCCCCCAAATGAGGTGCACTGCTGATTGAAGAGCAAACAATACACTCTGGTGTGCTTTGCTTCACTGATTACTGACCTGCTTGGCCTTGTGCTTCCATGTATATGTTACACTAAAAAATCTTAGTTGCATTTTAGCAGCTTAAATTTTACTACGGAGGAAATGCTTCTTTACCATGTATGTTATTCAGTGCATTATGATATTCCATTCTGCGTGACCGTCGCACAGTTACATAGTTAAGTTGAGCAGATGTCTGAAATCACTGATTGTGTAAATGCTTACTTTTGCAATTTTGTCAGTTTATGGGAGTACAGCTCCTGTTAAAACTCAGGCTATGACACCATGTCAGTCAGGGAACACACTTGTTTCTGCTGAACACAACTTCCAGGAAATAATACCTAACACTAGTTGTTTTGCAATTATGACAGAATTTTATTCATTCTTCAGCTGAAATAATTATTGATAGGCTAGTCAATGCTGCATTCATGTCTAGCCATAAATATTTAGGAATCAGACAAGAAATTAATTCTTTTGTTTTCATGTTTTCAGTCACGAATCTGCAAATAATAGTTGACTTTACCATTTTATGCGGTTGGCTTCAATGTTACTCAATATAGCTAATGATAGGTATGTTCAATTTATCCTCATTATAACTAATGGCTTTAGAAGTACAGGAAATGTTAATTGTGTACATACATCCATCACATTTTGACAGGTAAATAGATCACTTGAAAATTCATATTTATGCTACTGATTTGCTGTCCCATAAATACTTTTACATTCTGTTGATCTGGCTATCTTTCCATAATTGTTCTGCAAGCGTGCTCTATTGCAAATGGAGCTTAAAGCGCACTGATCAAAAATATTCATATTTACTTCATCCACTTATCCAAGATGAAAAGTGAAGTTAAAGACAGTTGGCTTTGCCATTTTTACTGTGTTCTATCCTGGTGGACCACCAATCTGAATTTACAGTTAATATATTGTGTTCACATGAATGGAAGTCATAATTGAAACACAGTTCCATCCCTGATTTTCTTCATGTTAGAATTCTAAACTATGTGAACCTGCCAATAGCTTGACATTAAGGATTGCTGTCTCCCTGCATGGACAAGCACCCACTCCATAGGTGTTCACTCCATGCCAACAGTACAAGAACGAATTCCAGTATGAAGACACAAAAGACAGGCTCATTCAGCAACCTCCTTGAATGCTGGCTGTATTCAGCTAGCCTGGTGTGCAAGGCAGTGCAAATGCAAGTCTAAGTTCTTTAAGTATTAGATACGGAGGGCAAGCGCAACTTCCAGTCAACTTTTATTTGGCTCGTAATAACTTTTGCTTCCTCAGCTATTTTTGTGACTATGCCCTTTTGCACACCCAAACGCGCCATTTCGCTCCCTCTGCAGTTGCTTTCTGGAACTGCTCACAGGCGCTCTCTATAGACAAGGCTCAGTGGCGGTGACACTTGCAGATGCTCTATACAGCCTGTCACTTCAACCCCTGCTAACACAGCGCCTTCCCACCCTTGTCACAGCCATCGCCCGGGCATTCACGCCCGGCTCTGGACTGGAGACGGTCTACGGTCGCTTCCGCAAGTCGGGGGAGCACTTCCGGCGCGGGGCGGTGCGTTCCGCGCTGGGGCCACTCGGGTCCGCGTCGTGCTGCTTTACGGTGCCGGTTCTTGCGGAGAGGGGCGGCTGCGGAGCCGGTGAGGCGGAGGCTTGTGGCTGCCCAGCGTCCCTGTGCGCTGTAAGGGGGTCAGCCCAGCCCCGAGCGCCATGGCCCTGGCCGGCAGGACAGCCATATGGTGGGCCCGTCTGCGGAGCCCCTGCCCATGTGCAGCTCCTGTCCGTGTGCCGCCTTGGCTGCCTGCGGGGCCGGCTGCGAGCGAGCGGTTGTACAGCTCCCGCGGCAAGGTGAGTCCGTTCCGCCAACTCGAACTAGGCTGCAGCGAGTTCGCTAAGGCGAGCGGCGGGCCCTCGTGTAGGAGGGGCCTTTCCAGGCAGCCGGTGTCACCCTGGAGATAGTGGCTATTGCAGGCCTGTGGCCGTAGCAAGACTTGCCGCTGCAACCCGGGGCACCCTACGAGGGACGCTTTCGATAATGCTGTTTAATGGCGTGTATTGATGCTAGCGAAGAACTCAGGGCTTGTTTCCTACAACCTTGTCCCGGGGCTACACGCATAACTTGTGTAAGAGAGATGAGTTCTGTGTATCTGAAATCAGTTTTTCGATGAAGTGTAGCTGATAGCTTTGGGGTGTCTCCTGGTTCCTGAAGCTGAAAACTTTAAAAGGCCCCCCCAAAAAAGCTGTTTTTCTTCGAAATGTGACATTGTTTGGAATGAGCAGGGATAACAAAAAAGGCTTTTAGTGTTGGATCTTTCTGTGTGTGAACCAAGGAAGTCAGGCTGGTTTTCTGCCTTTTTTTAAATTCCTTTTCCATGAAGTGTGCTTGCTCCTTATAAGGTCACTGATACCTGAGCTGCTAGGTAATGTAACTGTATTCTTATCATGTTTGTAAAGAACGATGTTCGGAATGGTCCTTTGAATCCATTCTTCTTAATCCTTAACAGTTTCACAGACTTGAAACTCCTTTAAATTTTCCAATTCCCTGTATTCTTAAGAACATAGTGCCTTTCACAACACTTCTCAGCATGCTTGCTGATTATTCGAAGCAACAAATGATATATGTGTGTATGAGTAAAATGAAATCCTACCATTTTAGACACTGATGATGAGTTAAGTTTTCATATCTCTAGTCAATCTATGCCTCTTAAGGAGAAAAGAGTTAATTCCTTTTCTAAAGGCCAGGTCATATTGTATGTAGAGACTGTACCCATGGTTTATGAAAATAAATTTCTGTTTTTCAGGAAAAATTAGATATGTCGACGTATCCTGTTGAAAACATTAGAAACTTCAGTATAATAGCTCATGTAGATCATGGCAAAAGCACACTAGCAGACAGATTGTTGGAAATTACAGGTAAGTGTTCTCACTTATACTACCTTTTATTGACATGTAAGATTATGGGTTTCTGTTGCTTTAATTATTACTAACATTTCTAATATCTTTGCTTGTGTAGTGACAGGTTGCTAGTACCTTTGGGCTGTCAGTCGTGTAATGCTACACAAATGTGTATATGAAGGAAGTGTGTAATTCACTCAAGGAAGTATGTCTTTTAAAAAGAGACTGAAAAGGGAGTGTACTTTCTTGTCCAAGATGTTATTTCTGTTATTCCTGACCAGTTTTCCATTAGACCAGTACATGGCAAGTTTATGATACTTACTACCAGTGTTTGGAGTGGACAAAAGGGGGCCTGTCACACTCAGGAACTCTGGATAGAGTAGTTTTCAAATGTTGAAACACAGAGGAAATTCAGCTGCTTGTACTTTGGTGAAAGTAATCCTATGTTGTCTTGTGAACAAACTGTAAGCACCTGCCTTTCATGGTGGTGCTCACTGGTGTACTGAAGCTGATACTTTGAAGATGCAGCATTGTGAGCTTTAGAAATGCACACCCCTGTGTTAGTTTAGATTTAGTGAATCGAATAACTGTCAGTAATTACATGTAAATTCCATGGATTCTTAGCAGCCATATATATTTGTTTTTTTCCTTCACTGTAAGTATTAGTGAAGATGTGTTACATTCATCTCCAGAGGTATTTATTTTGTCCTCGCTGGAGTGCTTCTTGGACTTCAGTGTTTTTATTTCTCTGTTGTTGAGCATGAGGAAAGCTACCCCTTTTAAAACGAAAGTGAGAAACAGAAGTGCTGAAGGATCTTCATAAGTGATTCTGAAACTAGGCTTTCCTTGGAAGAGAGAAACAGAGGTTGCCATTGAGGGTTCTCTAAGGTAAGCTGTAAGGCAATTGCTATATCTCTGAAGAGGAGATTAATTTCGGAGAGTTGCTTTTTCTCATTTAAGGGCTGAACAAAACAAAACATGGTAGAGAAGCTTTTGATAACAGTTACTATTTATGATTATCTCCTATGTGTCAGTATGGGCAGTTTTATGTGATGCCTGTGACAGGATGGAGATTTGAATTCAGGTCTGTCGAGCTCTGTGATAACAGTCTTATACTTGGCAGTGCTTGGAACTGTGGGCCATGCAGCTGCTTTCCAACGACATGAAGTGAAGTTGCGTTAAACATCAAAATTATTTAGCACCAGATGGAATTTCTGCTACTTCTTAATCTCTGATATTTTGTATCCTGCTTATTCAGGAAAGTATTTTATATAACTTTATATATTAAAAAAATGTTAAGAGTTGAGGCATAATTTTATTTTTAAATAAATGTCTAAGTTTAGCCTAATCAGATGGACAAGCTGCTTCTGCAGCTGCAAGTCCTATGTTCTTCTGGTTAATAGCACTTTCAAGAATTACTTATTTTGAGAGCTTATGTACTAAATGAGGCAAGAAAACTGTTGTGGTGGTGGTGTTTTTTTTAATTTTAGGAACAATTGCTAAAACTGTCCATAATAAGCAAGTGCTGGATAAACTGCAAGTTGAACGCGAAAGAGGAATTACAGTTAAAGCACAATCTGCATCTCTCTTTTACAATCAAGAAGGAGTAAACTACCTCTTAAATCTTATTGACACGCCAGTAAGTTAAGTATAATCAGTGTTTCAGTTGCACAAAGCTAAATTTCTTTATATTTAAAAGTAGGAGATTTGTGGTTTCTTGTGTTTATTTAGTCTCTTTTTGTTTTTTTTTTTTTGTAAGACCTGTGAACATATACACAAATGAAAATATCATAAGACAGAAGTCTTTGCAAAAGACTGTAGAAATACTTGAAATTGTAAACATTTTTTCTTTTCCACAGGGCCATGTAGATTTCAGCTACGAAGTATCACGGTCACTATCTGCCTGCCAAGGTGTAATACTTGTGGTGGATGCAAATGAGGTGGAGTTCTTAATTCTTGTTTTCTGCTTAGAATTTTAGTAATTTCTTTAAGTAAGCTATAGAGAAAGTCTATCTTCATAGAAGTCCTTTGTGGCATTAAAAGTGTTAGGTGTTTAAAAAAAAATCTAGAGACTAATACTTGTGTGTTTATCGACATAGCAGTAAAAGCAGAGGACTAGTGAAGAATCAGATTGTACTTTTTTACAGAGTATGATATTTGCAAATGGCAGTCTGGAGATAATGATAATGCTTTTATTAAAATGCTATTTTAATAACATGTTATCATTTATTAAAGGCAACTTCCCTTTGCCTTAGTCTATTTGTGAATAGTTGTGAACAAAGAGTCTGCTATTTGAGGTGCCTGTTATAAGCTTGGCTATTCAGAAATGACATACACAAAATATGTACTAGGCACATAATGTATGCATAATACTGTGTTACCTATAAATAACTCAATGTAAGTGGTCACACATATAGCATTATTAGTTTGTCTACTTATATTCAGAGTGTGTGAAATGGTAATTAGGAATGTTGTTTTCTTTCTCAGCAATGTGTGTCATCAGTAACCTTGACTTATTTTCCATCCTCCAAATGGATAGAAGTAATCTTATATTGTATAGTATCCCTAAAAAAACCCCAAACTGAGAAAGATTCCATTTTAAACTTTTATAATGCTTATTTTCTAGGGTATTCAGGCTCAGACAGTGGCAAACTTCTATCTTGCTTTTGAAGCACAGCTTGCAATAATTCCTGTCATAAATAAGGTAATAAATGTTTTAGAGTTTCATATTAAGTAGTTGGGTTGTTTTAAGTGTGTAGAAGATTGAAAAGTATCTTCGAATCAAACTACATAATGAAAAATAACTAGAGTGTAGTAAGAAACTTGTGTATTTACTCTCTTTAATATTTTATAGTAATTGCTGTGAACTAAAGGTTCTTTGACTTGTATATGTGAAATTTATAGTGCTTAATCATATGGAAGACATGTTTGTTTTTCAGATTGACTTGAGCCATGCAGACCCTGAAAGAGTTGAAAAACAAATTGAGAAGCTGTTTGATATCCCTGTAGATGAATGTGTGAGGGTATGGTCTCTTAAACTTTTAGAAGATTTATAACATGGTGTTATGTTTTATAGAATTGTATAACTAAATCTACTTGGTAGCTAATGAAAGACAGGTACAGGATATCAACAGGGTGCCATCTGCCTGCCTGTTTTTGATATACATGAATTTATTTAGAGTTTATCTCTTGGAAGAGTGGAGAATGTACTTCTCTGTTAAAAAAACCTAGTATGTCTTGATGAATCACACCAGATAGATTTTATATTATTTCTTACTGTGGTCCATAAATTGTTTTAATTTGTACCATGGCAATAATTGCTATTCAGGAGAGAAAAAAATTGTACAGAATAATTTATAATTAAAGAAACATTTCAGTGTACTAGCATTTTACAGTGTTCTTCAGAGTGTTTTTATTGATAGAAGTATTATCTGTGGCCACCAAAACTAGGTAAATATAACACTAATAGATACTGAATAAATGTAAGACATATCTTATAAAATTGTTGTTGGACTTGTTTTAGATTTCTGCTAAACAAGGAACAAATGTTGAAAAAGTTCTTCAGAAGATCATTGAGAAGATTCCACCGTAAGTCTTGATTTAATTATGAAACCTTGCGAGGTTAATTAGGAAACCATGAGTTGCATTTATCCAGTATTGGCAGTAGTTTTGCACTTAATATTGATCTGATTTAAAGTTAATATTTTACAAAGAAATGTGGGAAAAATCTAATGCTAGTTTTTGACAAACACGATTGCCTTCTATGACAAAGTAATCTGCTTAGCTGATGTGGGACCAAAAGTGGATGTTGTCAGCATATGTTTTTCTAAGGCTTCTCATACTTTTTTACACACTCTCCTCCTAGAGAAAATGGTACATTATGGTCTAGACAATTGGTCTGTGCAGTGGCTGGGGAACTGGCCGACTGGCTGCACCCAGAGGGTGGTGTTGAATAGCTCCTTTTCAGATTGGCAACCTGTCCCTAGTGAGGACTGCCAGGGATTGATACTGGGCCCCAGTGCTGTTCAGTATCTTCATAAATTACTTGGAAGATGGAATCAAGTGTACACTGACCAAGTTTGCTGATGATAAAAAACGGAGTAGGGGAGTGGACACTTTGGAAGGGAGAGCCACCCTCCAGGAAGATGTGGATAACAAGAATCTCATGAAGCTCAGCAAGGAAATTGTAAGGTCTTGCACCTGATAAAACGTAATCCAAGAGTGCAGCACAGGTTTACAGTGCAGTACAAGTTACTCCCAGGGAGTTTCCAATCGACACGAGGAGGATTTTTCAGAATGAGAACAATCAGCCAGTGGAATAATCTCCTCAGGAAAGGGGTAGATTCCCCAATACTGGACACTTACAAGATTCAGCTGGACAGGGGGCTAGGCCATCTTGTCTAGACTGCATTTTCCCAGAAAGATTGGACCAGATGATTGTTGAGGACCCTTCCAACCTGGTGTTACATGATTTTTTTGGGGGTGGGAGTGCTTGCTCATTCAATGTTTTAAAAACACAATATGTAATAGATGGGTTTTTTTGTTGTTTTTTTTTTTTTGACAGACCCCAGTGTAACACTGCTGATCCTTTGAAAGCCTTAGTATTTGACTCCACTTTTGATCACTACCGAGGTGTCATAGCTAACATTGCACTCTTTGGTGGAGAGATTCAGAAAGGGCATAAAATTGTGTCTGCACACACAAAGAAAAGATATGAAGTTAATGAAGTTGGAATTCTGACTCCAAATGAGCAGCCAACACATAAGCTGTAAGTAAAAATTTTTAGTGTGGAACAAAACATAAACAGGTCTAAGATAAAAAATTCTGCATTTCTGGTTGATATTTTGCTTCGAGTGGCTGGGAGATGTCTGGGATTTTAGTTCTTTGGTGGTACGGGGTTTTTTTAATGTTTTTTTTTTTT
Organism: Forpus xanthops; assembly: GCA_032466535.1. NCBI lineage: Eukaryota > Metazoa > Chordata > Aves > Psittaciformes > Psittacidae > Forpus > Forpus xanthops. Next base: position 7,972 of record JASSUY010017440.1, read on the forward strand.
ATGCAGAAATTTTGGGGGCTATTGTTTGAATGCTTCTAGGGGGAAGAAGCCATTCTGTCATCTATAGTACATGGAACACCTGGGCAGCTAGTTTTTTTTAAGACTTTGCATTTGATAATCTTATTCAGCTGTCCAATTTATTTCTAGGAACTACCTTGTTTGAGAGTGGAAGGGAATGGGGCTTCATCTTGGTTATTGCTGAAGCATATTTTGAGGGTGAAAAACTTAAAATCCATGAATACAACAGCTTCCAGAAACTAGTTTCTCATGGCAGCAGTGGGAAGAAAAACAGGTACTAGAATTAGTGGAGAAGCTTTATCATTTTGCATCCAAGTATCTGTTAATGACTTTCTTGGGAGATTCTCAGTGGTCCTGTGTCTGGTGGATTGAACCCAGCCAGCAACTAAGCTCCCAGCCAGTCATTTACTTACTCCCTCGACCCAAGTGGGATGGGGAAGAGAGTTGGAGGTGGAGCAAAAGTGAGAAGAGACTCACAGGTTGAGATAAAGACAGTTTACTAAGTGAATGAAAAAGAAAAAAGAAAAAAAACAAGTGATGCAAAGGCAGTCAGTAACGTACCACCTCCCACAAGCAGGCTAATGCCCTGCTATTCTGCAAGTAATAGCTACCATGGAAAAACCACACTCATGTTACATGTCCTGGAATATCTATTTGGTCAGTTTGAAACTGCTGTCCTGCATGTGTCACATCCTAGTCCATTTCTCATCCCTACCCTATTTGCTGTGAGGGGTGGAGTGAGAAACAGAGAACACCTTCATGCTGTGCAAACACTACTTGGCAATAGGTAAAACACTGGTATATTATCAATACCATTTTAGTCAGAAACTGAAAACACAGTGTCATACAGTGCTGCTACGAAGAAAGTTAACTCCATTCTATCCAAACCCAGTATTCTCTGGTTTTTATCTACTGTTGATTCCTCTCCTAATAGCGTTATGTGCTGATGGAAGGCATTTGTCTATTGTTTCTCCCTCTTAGTATCCAAAACTTGCTGTGGTGGCACCTGAGAACTGTTCTGGCTTCTGTGTCTTAGATTCTTGAGAAGCTCCTTGTAGCTCCAGCTTTTAACCTAGGAGTAACACAGAACTAAAAATCTAGAACACTAAATGTGCTGTTTAACTGAAACAGAAATAGAGTTACTTGAGAAAGTTCACGACTCAGAGGAGAAATAGCTTAAGTCTGGCTTCTGGACTGTGCATGGGCTTTTATAGGGGTAATTTATTAAAATTTCTGGCTGGGCTAAGTCAAGTAGGAAAAATAGTGGAAATACTAATAATGCCAAGAACCATGTCCATGTAACACCAATTTTATTTAGATATGCAGGACAGGTGGGCTATGTGATTGCTGGAATGAAAGAAGTAACAGAAGCCCAAATAGGAGACACACTGTTTTTGTATAAACAACCAGTGGAGCCTTTGCCTGGCTTTAAGTCAGCGAAACCAATGGTTTTTGCAGGTAAGAAGTAAACTGATATGGAGTTACTGTTTTCCAGTAACAAAAGTAAGAGAACCATTAGAGCTTTTAAAAGAATATATGTGAATATTTAGAGCTGTGAGGAATAAAATTTTAGCTAAGAAATTAAATAGAAATTTAGCTAAAGTTAAGCTACAGAGGCACATCATAGCTTTGTGTAATTTTCCCTATGAATCACAGGATCAGTAATAGTTGCAGACTGGTTTTATAAGAATACAAGTCTAACATATATTTTTAGTAGTGGTTATTGCTTTTAATGCCAGTAAACTCTTGATAAGCTGGAAAAGAATGGTTGAGACTTAAAAAAAAAAAGTGTCAATTTTTGGGAATTACTCATCTTGATAGTCAGATTTCCATAATAATTGGGATTTTAGTATTTTAAGACTTAGCAGCTATTTTATTTTTGTTAAACACAATGAACTGCCAAAGCTAATACTGAGAATGATTCTGTAAAATATTTGACTTCTTAAGCTTGGAATAGTTCTTAAAAACTGCTGCCACCAGCTTCAGTAACCACTACAAATGCTATGGAGGATGGCTTTAGAAGGAAATTCTATAGAACACTTTCTGGACTTGTGAAGGAATGTGCAAAACTCACTTGAACTGTCTCATAGAGATAAGGTCACCTGTCAGTGAATGTAGAAAAGGGTAATCCTCTAAATAGTATTTTGGTGTACATGTGTGTTGCTGCTTTGTGTAGAGTAATCTACACTTTCTGAACACATGGTGATGTGAAAAGTGATACAGTAGAACCTATTCCAGGCAGTAATTGCACAAACGGCTGGCTTCATTAATTATTAAAAAAAAAAAAAAAAAAAAAAAAGAAAAGGCAACATTTCAACTTTAAACTGGCACTATTTTTTTTTTTTTTCATTTACTCTTATGTTTGAAGGAACGTTGGTCTGCTTATTGAGTTATGCTTAAATTGTATGTTTACACTGCATCACTGCAAAACAATGTTGTGCTCAATTGTGCATTTTACACAACTGTGAAGGATTAGATGAATAGTGTCTGTATCACTATGGTTTGAATGTTAATTGTGAGGTAATCTAAACCTTTATGGTATTTTAACTAATAAAAAAAATTCTTGTTGTTTTTCACATTTAAAATCAGTTGGAACAGAAAGTAAGCTATTTGTGATTTTATTACTGTGTTCACTGTAAGATGCATATTTGAAAGGTAAGTACACACAAAAATAAAGCTATCACATCACTTCTGTCTGATGTGTTTTGACAGGAATGTATCCTGTAGATCAAACAGAATATAATAATCTCAAAAGTGCATTGGAAAAGCTGACACTGAATGATTCCAGTGTAACTATTCATCGTGACAGCAGCCTCGCCTTAGGAGCTGGATGGAGGTTAGGCTTTTATACTGCTTTCATGCTTGGAATTGTTCTTAAATTGAGAATGAAAGTTTATCTCAACTGAAGGTAGAATTAAAATGAATTAAAGAATAGGAGCTTTAATTCAAATCCATTATAGGTAAATATCAAAAGCATTCGATTTTTTTGCATTATTTGTTTGTGTAGTGTGAAATTTGTTGTGTTTGATAGTTTTTATTTTCCAAGACTCATACAACTAAATGTTAGGATCATTTGGAAGTTTGCTGTGCCTTATACTGCCAGACTAGCAGTGTAAACAAGCTGGAGGTTAAAAAGAACCCCACAGGCAAAACAAACCACTGGAGCATTCCTGAAGATATACAAATACTTTTACCAACAGGATATTTTTTTCCAGGTTGGGTTTCCTTGGTCTTTTACATATGGAAGTCTTCAATCAACGTTTGGAGCAAGAGTATAACATGTCTGTTATTTTGACTGCACCTACGGTTCCATATAAAGCTATTCTTTCCTCAGCAAAGTTGATAAAGGTATGCTACATTTATTACATCTTTGTGTAAAGAGCAGCTTAAAAGACTCCTGTAATAAACATTTACACCTTTTTTTTTTTTTTTCCTAAATATAGGCTAGTACTTTATAGTAAACATTAGAAACACCAGCATTTAAGTTAAAAGGGATTTTTTTAATGGAAATGGATGTTTGGTTTTTTTTAAGAATGCTAACTTTCCTTCCTCCTTCCACTTTAAGCATTCTCTTTTTATGTCTTACATCTGCCCTTGAAAATGGGAATGTAGGACACATTTCTTGCTGTATTCTTTCAGTGCATACTGACTGGGCTGAGTTTAAAGCAGGTGAAATATTCTTTAAGGCTTTATCCATCAAAAAAGAATATTTTTAGGAATAGCTTATAATGCTACTGTAGACTGGCAGGGGCTGATGAAAACAAGTGAGTCTCTGATTGAAGTTTGCTGATGCCTGTTCACTGTACTGAACTGGGTACAAATAAAATTACTGTGTTTTTTGAGTTTGAGAGAGAAAGACAGAGAGATAGGGGCTTATGAACACCAGCTGACAGAGGAGGCCACAAATAGGACTGACTCATTATTCAACATGTACCTTTAAACACTACATAAAATCTGCAAATTACTAACAGGTCATATGTGAAAGGTTGCTGTACTTGCAAATTGTAATGCATAGACCATTTTTCCTCTCAGGTTATTTTGGTTTCTTGCTTAGGCAGCATAGCAACTATGAATGAAGCAGTTGATACCTTTGGTGCATAAATGATTCTGGATTGCTGATGTGGGATTATTTTCAGATGTTACTGGAAGTAGGTCCTTGTCTGTGGAAGCTGTATAATCACTTGCTTTGGTGGGGAGATTGCATGTATACAGTAAGAAACATGACCTTCCTTTTATTCTTACTATGGAAGGATAACTCCAGTCCATATCAGGATGATGAATTGGAAAGAATAGGTCATGAATGCACTCACACAGGAATAAGAAACTTAATTTTTTAAGTGCAGTTCAGCCTATAAGGGAGCCTGAACCCAAAATTCTACTTGGAGAAGAATGTTCCCTTCACCAAACTCCAGAATACTTAGAGCAGGTCTTTTGTTGAAACTGTGCTTTACACCTTACAGAACTAGGGTGGAGTAAGAAGGAAGATCCTTGCTTTACAGGAAATAGAAAGCTGGAAAGATGGTCAGAAAGGCTTTTTTTATTTCTATTGATAATCCCAGGTTGTAGTCCTAGTGCTAAGCACTTCTGTTTAAAATTCACTGAATAAAATGTCTAAAAAACCCCACCATTTCCCAAATGAAAAGTCATTCCTATAATCTTCCTGTATAATATTTAATGATATGCTGATCAAGGACTTCTGTAAGTGGTATAGAAATCTCTTCTAAAATTGTGCTTGGTATAAGTTCGGGTTACATAACCCACAAGTGTTTCCAGGCAATTGAAACATTTTTTAGTATTTTTTCCTATTTGTCTCTTTTGCTATTCAGTCTACTTATTGGTAAAAATTACAGTATGTTTGTTTGTTTGTTTCCAGGAGTATGGTAAAGCAGAGATTACTGTTATCAACCCTGCTCAGTTTCCTGATAAAATTTCAGTATCAGAATATTTGGAACCAACTGTTCTTGGTACTATTGTAACACCTCAGGAATATATTGGGAAAATAATTGTTTTGTGTCAGGTTGGTATATAGTTTTAGTTTTGTCATTTGCATTTTATGTTCTTCATGTCATGCTTAAAGTGAAGACACTAGATGCTGGATACTATTATAGTAATAATTAAATGTTTTTGAAAGATCTATTAAAAAGAATTCCTGGCAGGAAATATGAGCCTGCAAGTCCTGTTGTGTAATACTCCAGTGCGTGTGAAATCTAATTTCAGTAGAGATTTTGTGGACAAATAATTATACATTTAAAAGGCAGCAGTAAACAGAAGCTGTTAATATTTTCAGAAATTCAGCTTTTTGGAGAGGATGGACTTGTGTCATATGTCCAGTTAAGCTACAACCACTTCATTAATTATGGTGCTGGTGTTTGTTCTGGGACTTTAGTGAACTACCATTAAGAAAGTTACTTTTGGGCTTGAAGTACTGGAATTCTCTTTGTAACCGAATAGTTGTTTATTTTAATTTGCTTTACATTTATCTATGCAAATCTTGGTCGGGGGAACTGAAATGGTTTTTATTTGTCTAGGATCGTAGGGCAGTCCAGAAGGATATGTTGTACATTGATGAACACAGGGTTATGCTAAAATACCTCTTTCCACTGAATGAAATTGTGTTGGATTTTTATGATGCTCTTAAGTCTCTGTCTTCTGGTTATGCAAGGTAACTACCTCCTTCTGTTCCCCTTTTCCTTCACTCCCCACCCTGGATCCTGAGGGAGGGAATGAGAAAAGATCTGAGAAGAATATATGGAAAGGCACAAGTGAAGAATATTATGGTGCTGCACATCTAGTCTTGCTTCACTTTTAATGGATTAAATTCACTGTGAAAATGGATGGAAGTAAGTCTGAGAAACTGAAAGTGCATCACTACCCAATAATAATTTTCTTTAGTGATGCATATACTTTTCAAGCATGCCCTCTAGAGCGGCATAACATAGTATATTTTAAACAAACAACACTTACTTTACTTACATGTTTTTATTATGGGAATAAAGTAGATCATCTGTACTTTGAGACAGTGTTCTGTGGTGGGTGGATTCTGGGAATTTGGAGGCTAGAACAATGCTTAGCTGTTTGTGAATAGCCTTGTGACTTTAATGGAAGGAAAACGTTCCATGGCATTATGCCTCCATGGCTTTATGCCACAGGAGGCTCTTACAAACCTGGTGTGTAGACATGTGGTTAGTAAGGTACATTTTGATGGGAACTGGTATACCTAATTACATGATTCTTTTTGTAAGAAGAAAACTGTATTTTATTGAAACTGAATTTAGTTTGTATATAAATTAGAGGGAAGATGTGTTTTGCCCAAGTTTAGATTATCTGTTTGCAGTAGAAGCATAAGAAAAGTGGAGAGTCAAGGACAGGTAGAAGAAATGGGGGAATGAAGATCTTGAATTTTCTCTCAAGATCTAGCTGTCCAACCAAGTGAAAACCAACCTATTTATCAAGAAGCTATCTCATGGGTAGAATTGTGCTTTTTCCATTGATTTGGGTGTGACAGTGTTGCATTGTGTTACTTCTTGATTCTGATTTTCTAATTGACTCCCTAATTTTGTTATTGCTTTTAATGCTATCAATAATCATACCTCTGTTATATTTGCACAACTATGGTTTATTAAACCTGTTAAGATAGAAGTACTTTCAAATACTCTCAAAGGATTTTCTTTTTCCCCTCTGTTCTGTATTTCAAATCTGACCAAATCAGTGGTATTGGCATTCTCCACATCTGTATTTCCATACAAGATACAGATATACAGGATACACATACCCTACATTTTAAGAATTTTTGCAAACTGATACACAGACAAGGCCTGTACCCACCAAAGGACAAATATGGTTTGGAAATGAAAAAAAAAAACAACCTTAGTTGTCAGAGAGAATGATAATTGGGGTCATATAAATAGTCTCTGGAATGAGAAGATGAAAAGAAAACAATCTGTGGTATTAGTGTTTTGATTTTTGTGACATGAAGGATATGTACTGTTCAAAAGCTGTTTTGAAGAGTTTCCAGCTGATAGAAAATAAAGTGTTTGAATATACTCCTTAAGTGATTGCATCATGCATATAGAATTTTAAATTCATTTACCTTGCCCAGTAGGCTGGAAGAGTGGTTGAGGTCTTCTGTTGCATTGGAGAAGAGATCTCTCTGCAGTAAACTTCTAGTGCAGTCTTGCATAAAGGAGACATACTAAGGGACTATTAAAAACTGTGCTTCTATTTTATTAAGTGGTTTATTAAGAAATATGTCTTTTAATTTAAAATTCGTGGAAAGAACAGTGTAGAATATAATTTTTACAAAATCATCACTAACTTTTAAACTACTTTCATTTAGTTTTGATTATGAAGATGCAGGGTACCAGGCAGCAGACCTCATCAAAATGGATATTCTTCTAAATGGAAATCCAGTTGAAGAACTGGCAACTATCATACACAGGTAGGTTTACTGGATTCTTCATTCCAAATAAGTAAGACTTCCAATTAATATACAATGTTTTCATTGCATATTAATAGGACTCAATGATCTTAAGGGTATTTTCCAACCTAAATGATTCTAAATGACTGACTTATATACGTGTTACTATTAGATGACAAATACAAATGAAAACAGAGGATTTTACCACATTGCCACTTCTGGAAATGATCTGAAAAGGAAGGGCATTTTGCAATAGAAAAATAAAGGAATACATACCATAATTAAAAAAAAAAAAAATTCTATTTCCCTTTGTCAATTTGAACGCTAAATACAATATTTTTGTGGTAATGCAGGTATTAATGGTTTGTGTAATTTAGGTGTAATCAGGGTGTTTATTGTAAATATGTAAAATTTATTTGAAGACCTTGTATTAATACAGTCCTATCACCTGTTTATATGAAGCAGATGATACATGGTGACCACTTATTATATGTAAAAATTATAATCTGATCAGCTTTATCTTTTGAGTTAAAAAGAGGAAAACTTCTACTCAAATCCTTTTATCAGTTTGGTCTGTGGATATACTTTGAGGGTTGTATGACTTTCTAAAAACACCGGTGACTTTCTTTTTCAGTGATAAGGCATATGCTACTGGTAAGCTCTTGTGCGAACGTTTAAAAGATGCTATACCTAGACAGTTGTTTGAAATAGCCATTCAGGCTGCTATTGGCAAGAGAATCATTGCAAGAGAAACGTAAGTGAAGCCCATCTCTTTCCCTCCTTCCCCCCCTGTTTTTATATTAATACTTTACATATGGACTTTAAGTGTCTCACCTAAATAGTTTTGTACATGACAGTACTTTACTGTAAACTCCTATTTTTCTTGTATATGTGACTAGGACCTCTTAGGGGCAGGGGAAAGAAAGGCAGCTGAGCTATGACTATGCCTAAGGGCTTTGTATAAATTTAATTGAGGAGAAAAAAAAAGTATTTTAAATTGCCTGGGGTGCGTGTTGAAGGTAGAGGATAGAGTACAACTGGCACCACCCAAGTGTCCACTTCCTCTTTGGCAGTGGAGGAAAAAAAAAACAACCCAGCTAGTTCTGGAATAGTTTAATCTCTGGGAGAGTCAGCAAAAAAACCCCAAAAATAACTGAATTGTGCTGTTCCAAAGGAACTACGTTGCAAGTTGAACACAATGTCACATTTTTGCTGTCGCTATTTAAACAGGGTTTACATTGTGGTAGAGACCCAAGAAGGGGTGCTGTAAGAATTTGTGTGTACAGATCTCTAAATACTTAACACTTACTGTGAATCACAGCAGAAATCCTGGATGAAAAGGCAAGACTGTAATTTTTATGGACATATTACACACCCTAAGGAATATTTATAGAATTGAGAAATATAGTCAGTCTTCTGCTTAGAACTTCATCTTCTGTACATAAAATAATTCCAGTGCATCTTACAAAACTTGCAGAAAAGCAACTTAGAATTTTGATGACTCAGTGTTTAGCTCCACATACAGATGTCCTAATGCGTTAATGTATTTATGTTATTTAACAGGCTGAAAGCGTACAGAAAAAATGTTGTGGCAAAATGTGTAAGTATTTTTTCTTTATTTTTTTTTTTATGATTCTGATGTTTATAAACCTAAGTGTCCTGCTAATGTGATAGGCCTTTCTTCTTGAATCCCACCAAAGACACATTCTGCTTGTGCTCCTAAGTGTCAGCAGCATATTAAGAGAGATCAGAGTAATGGCTTTTTCAAAATTACACACTTAAAGTGAACTCAGCCATGTGTGTTCACTCCTGACTCTTCACCATTTCCTAATAGTTGTAGATACTGTAAATGTGTGCCTACACACACATGTAACTTCACACATTTCCTAAGTTGTTTTTCCGCGGGTAATTTAAGAAATTATAAAGGTGCTTCTTTAGAGACTGGATTGTGATTAGACTTTTACTTGTTTTTTTCAGTAGTGTATCATAAGAAGGTCTTAAATATGCAATAGCTGACTGTCAACAAGAGTTGACAAAGCTGTAGTAAAACTGTGATGCTTCTTATTTGCTTACCTTGTATTTAGCTCTCTAACAAGTTAGAAAAAAAAAGTGTCCCTTTCTCACAACTATTACAGAATTCTTCTGATAGGTACATACATAGGATGGTGTTTGTTCAAAACTGAATTAATTTCAGTTAATTTAACTAGCACCTAAGCACCTAGGGCTAGTCAAGATGCCCCAGTGTCCCTGAGCTGGCAAGCTGCTGCTCTTTGGAGGGGATTTTGGATATCCTAGAGGTTTTGTCTAATGTCGGCCAGGATTATGTGAATGCATTTATTTAGGTAACCAAATTCAACCCTCAGCTGTCTGAATGAATATGCTTAGTTGCTCAGTTGTTCTTTTTAACTAGTGGCCTGTCAGAGCTACTTGGGGTATAAAATAACTTTTTGTCATAATATAACTAGATTTTCTTGCCATCTTTAAGCCTTTGAATTTAGCATTTCTGAAGCAGACTGTATTTACAGTCTATCTAAGCTCACTACAATATTTTCCTTTTCATAGTATGGTGGAGACATTACAAGAAGAATGAAGCTTTTAAAAAGGCAGGCAGAAGGAAAGAAGCTGATGAGAAAAATTGGCAATGTGGAAATACCAAGAGATGCCTTTATACGTATTTTAAAGAGAGAACCTGACAAGTAGAGATTGGTGACATGCAGCCGATTCTTCTCTCAACTTTTTGTAGACAATAGCATAATGAGCTAATGTATCATTGTGAGAGGGAATGTATTCCACTTCCAGTGGTGTAAAATAAGTATATGGGGGAACATAAATTGAAAGGACCTTACATTTAAAATGTACAGGTATTTGTACATTATTATGAAATTAAAGGTATTTAATTTGACTTGACTGAATCAGAGCTTCCATTGTATTGTTTTCATATTTTTAACATGCAATTTTAATATAATTGTTTTATTTTTGCATTGCAAGTCTGAGAGAACAGGAACAGTGTGACAAAAAGTTTATAAAAATAATTGAAAGGTACGTATAGACAAACACTACTGCTTTTTATTATTATTAAGAAAAGTTCAAATTGTTGCGACAAAATATCAAGCTACTTCCTATTTTACTTTCTTAAGTTGCTATTGTCAGGAATGATGATGCTGGGAAATAACATCAGGAAAAATTAATGGTAACTTTTTATAATGTAACACACTATTTATTTTAAACTTGTTAAAGTGTGGCAGCTTACCATTAATACAGCTTTGCTGCACTAGTGTCTGAAGAAATGTCAAGTTTTAATGTATTAATGCACAAGATATGTAACTGCTCCACCAGTATGATCAGTTGCCAGAAAAGGCTGTTCTTAAACTTAGACTTGTAACTACAATTTTATACTGATTTAATCATAAGCTAGTGCTTTTATTTCAGTCTGAATACAAGGATGAATTGTGAAAATCCTTGGAGGGATGAAACTGGAATAGAACACGTTCAGAGGTTCCTTTCAATGTATATTACTCCTGAATCTGCAGAAAGAAGAGGAAAGGAATCCTAATAATGTAGTGGTTTGTTGTTTGTCTGGTTTGTTGAGGTGGTGATTTTTCTTTTTTATTTGAAGCAGTTTCAGCTGTAATAAAGAAAATATCAAAAATCCACAGATCTGGATGTGAACAAGGTATCCCAGATCTCTAATAAAGGCATGTAAGCTGCTGCTGCTACTGATCCTGAAGAAAGATGCTTATGTGGATTAAGGCTAACGTTATTTCTCCCCAAAATATGTTAGCAGGAATGCTAGCTTGATAAAGATAGGTAGAAAAGATTTTTAAGTATAGATACAGTAATATACAGTAAAAGCAAAGGAACTAGAGGCAGCATTATTTCCCCCTCTTCCCCTTTGCATAGACCTAAAAGAGAGAAAATACTGACTTTGGCCTGAGGAATAAGGCAGAACTAAAGGTAACTAGAGAGTATCGAAACAGTAAATCTTTCATAAAGTCACTGAGTATGACACATCAGATATGTTACCTAATTAAATGAAAGTGACATGCATGGAGAAAGCTGCCTTGAGAATGAGACTGTAAGAACTCGCCCTCTTAGCCCTATTCTAGGCATCTGAAGCAGAAAAAATACAAATTTGTAGTCTGGTTTTGAGAGGACATGATGTCAGGTTTGAGAGCAAGGACTTCAAATGAACTGGCAGCTACTATTACAATAAATGAAGTATTAGCATTTGACAGACAATAACCTTATTCTATTTAGTCATGTGTTTTTTTTTTTTTCCCTTCTCCCTTCCCCGTCCCCCTTCCCCTCTGAAACACACTTTAGAATCTTACTGAGAAAAAGGAGAATAAAATGCTAAAGTAGATGTGATAGGCTGATGGAATTTACTCATTTGCCCACGATCCAGAAACTAAAGACTTACTTACAAACTTAAATGCTTTTGCCATTTGGGTTTTAATGATGGACTGCAGGGGAACAGGTAAAACTTAATCTAACTTACAGGATTGACTTATTTTTAGTAGTTGACGAATTTGGAAGGAACTGTCAGTGAAGAATTGGTATTCGATAAGTAACTGGAAGTATCTTAAGGTCTGAAATGATAAAAACTGGGTGGTAGTATTAAAAAAATAAAACAAACCACAACAAAAAAACACCAAACCCCACAAACACTGAAACAGTGAGTTTACAGAGCCTACAATAGAATTCTGTTTAACAACAGGAATAAACTGTAGAAATTAAAGACTATTCATGTAAAGAGGCAGAAACAGCCTTAAATCCACTCAGATGAGTACAGGTACTACTGAACCAGTACTTAAATGGGCCTGTGCTTCACAGAAGTTACAGTAGTTACAAAAGGAAAAGAGATGCCCATTCAGTGGTCTCCCATGTCTTGAGAGAACACAAAAGTGGGCTTTAGTTGGAATAGTTGCCAGAGCAGCAGATGACTAAAAGGTGTTTTGGAATAAAAAAAAAAAAACCAAGGAGTTGCAAGGAATAAAAGCTTTTACAACTAGAGGGATATAAAACCTATGGAGTTACACTCATGTTTAACCCTGAATTATACTGTTTCCTCACCAGCATTCCCAGTTTTGCCACAAGATGGATCATCATCACCAAGACAAAAATGAGAATTTTTGTCCCGAATTTCTTTAATAGCAACCTAAATTCAAGATTATTTTTAGTCTCGCTTCTTGTAACACAAATGTTAACTTTACAAAGTCTTAACTGTGAACACTAAGAATGAGAAAACTAACAGTGCATTTTATGAGTTATATGCCACATCTAACATCGTTCTCCTGAAGCACAGTCTTTTAAAGTTAGCCACTCCTACCCCACAATGTTGCACCATGCTTCAAGAATGCAAGTGCGAAAGTTGAGTATTAAACCTGAAAGACTTTTAAATCTGTGCTTGTTCAATGTACTGTTAAGAATTGAAAAAGTAGGCCTGGCTTCCTACAGTGGAGTCTTCCATCCTTTCTTAATTTTACAGAATCATAAAACAGTCCAGGCTTGAAGGGACCTTAAAGACCCTTCATAGGAAAGGTGAGTCTGGGTGAGATTCTCTAGCACCCTGTCCAAGCACATCTTGAAAACCCTCTAGCACTCTGCCACATCCCTTGAGGATGTAACCTGGGTTGTAAAAGGCCACGATCTCGGTGAAATGTTAAACTGTTGAAGTGATGCTTTGTTTCACCTTTTCCCAGTAAGTACTTTATACAAGAGCATGCTTCCTCTGTTTCCCTCCAAAAAGTCTTAATAAACCCCTCCTTATAGTGGAAAGCAGCACAAAATTCCTAACCTCTCCATGAAACCCTGACGTATTTATTCATGTCTGAATTTGTATTAGAAACAAAACAATTCTGAAATTAAAGATTTATATTTAAGTTTTACTTATATTCAAAGTAGTAAATAACATTCCTTGTAAGAGCTTAATGTTTATGATACAATGAGAGGTAACTATTGCAAAGTGATTATCAGTTGACTTCAAATGATCAGGCATTGAACTTGCAGACATTCCTGTAAATTGACCTCTTTTCAGGCATTTAATAGTAACATCAATGGTACAATTGAACAGATACCTCCTGAAAGGAGCATTTCTTAATGTATAAAGCTCAGTTGCCAAAAATACAAAAATGCTAAAGTAATTTGAAATACATGAGAGGAAAAAGTGCTATGGCAGAAGTTTAATATTTTTCTCTGTGGAATAAGTTATAATTTTCAAGAATTTGGTGCAGTTTTAGGCACTGTTTTTGTATTTTTATTTGCCTGAATTGTAGAACAGGAATTGAGATGCCCAAAAACTGTTAGATACTTAAGGCAACCAAGTGCAAAAGCTCAGTGTACATTAGATATATGTAAACAGAATATTTCGTAGTAGAAATTGTACAACTATTACAAGTCCATAAATGCCAAAAACATTCTGCCTAGAGACAGAAAAATGTAGTTACACTAATCAAGCCAAAAACTACAAATGCTTGGAAACAAAATACCATCTTCTCTAACACAAGGCAGATGCATTACATTGCTGTGCTAGAATGAGTGCTCTGCTCTTCTCCCCACTATGAAACATGCAGTCTTCCCACAGGTTTGTTCTTTTCCATTTAGTTATGTACCAGTCAACAACAGAGCTCCAAATGTTAAAGCAAAATGCACAACACAGCAAACACATGGAATGTAAATGTACAGATATTGGACCTTTTAAAAAATACAGTACCTAGGATTCCCCATTTTAAACAGTTTTCAGCATATTGCATAGCAGTGAACTCATCTGCTACCTAAAACTGCTGCTGTTGACCCACATGGAGTTCCTCTTCAACTCTTCTTTCAGTTTTCTTTCATACTGTACAGTGGGTCCACAAGCTTATTGTGCACATGCATTAAACCTTGGGGGGAAAGCAACAATGCCAGCTTTACATTAGTTATACTTTTTCAACATATCCTTCTTTCCACATTTTTATTTGGAGTTTGCTTTGAAGTACACGTTTTAAATACTTCACTGAAGAGAACAATGACTAAAGTAGTTCAAAAGTTAAAGACAGTGTATATATATATATATATATGTATTTCTCTGTCACTTGAATACTGATGAAAACTTCAGTATCAAATAAGCACATATGAGAGAATTCTGACAAAAGACCCATCAAAAAGTAGATCTGGAACACTTCCAAATGAATACATGAGATCCACCCATCTTTCGTGTTAAAGATCTCATAACAACAACATAAAGTTCCTTCAATTTGGCATAAAATTCAAATGTACATATACTGACACTTTTACAGCTTGAATTGCAGTGTTCTAACATTGCAGCATTACAGTCTTTGTAATTAACAGTTTACTTATGGTCCTTGACAAGCAAAGCCAAACTGAAAGTATCCAGGCTGCTACTACAGATTTGGAGCATCAGTTCAACTGCTTTCTATTCTTGCTGAGCTGGGTTTGGTCATACACAAGTCATATATAGTTGTGATTAGAGGAGGGTTTTTTTTTTCCTTCTATTCAGGTATTTGATTTTTGAAAATGATGATGAGAAGGGCAATTAAAAAAAAAAAAAAAAAGTGCCTCTTCCTTTACTTTCTTACAATTTAGTAAAAAAGTTACCAACATCTAGGTATGTCCCTGGTGTATTTGTAACCTCATTTCACCTGAACAACTAGTAACAGTAAATGATCAGGTTCAGAGTCTGCAAAGTGAAAGTCCATTTTAGCACCAAACTAAAGATAAACTTAAAAAGTTACAAATGGAAGTAATATGCAACATTAAAAGAGAAATTTTCTTAACTATAAAAGTCTCACAGTAGTGCACATTTTAGTGATTATCTATAGTGAGTATTCAAATACCTTTTGCTACATAATGCATCTGGTAGCAAACTTAGCATCACTCCAACAATGTATAAAATATGAGTAACTATACAATCCAAGGCCATTATAGTACAGCAAAAGGCATTTTATACAGCATGTATTTCTAATCAGTGTGTGATTACTTGATATAAAATGCAAATGTTTCTAATTCCTTACCCACTTTCTGACACATTCAGCCATACTACACAGCCACCTGTAACTGACTCAAGAACCCAGCTCATGTTGGCTCTGGAGGTAATGACAGCTTCAGATATTTGTGCAAAACTCCTCAAATCTCAGAAGGCAACATACAGAAAAAGTTTCTTAGATTTCATGAAGGATAACTACTGGATTGATGTACATGGAAAGACCAACTCTAATATTTTCAGTGAGTGAAAAGTATTAAGTATACATTCAATACAAAAGCCACTTGTACTGAAAGAGTAACAACTGCACACATTACAAGAGCTACAGCCACATTTTGAACTTTAAAGCATCTTACTTACTACCAGTGTTTTTCCTCTTCTAAAAAAGGGAAATGAAAAGGAGATAATTATGCACTTCCTAGATGCATGGAAAATGCTTACGAAGTATTGCCTCTGCCATATTTAATGAAGGATATTTAAATTCTGCTAATGAAATTGTTTCAGGAAAAAGTTAGAAACAAAAGGGTTTTTTAAAGGTATGCACTGGTCCTTACTTGTCAGATGCCAAAAGAACTATTTCAAAGTCTCACTGTATATTCAAGTATGCTTAGAATAAACAGATTTCTGCATACAGTTTTAAGATGAGCATGCACAAGTACGGACTATCCATACTTGTGGACATGGACTGACTTTTCTGTGGACTAATTAGTAAATTTAAGATTCATTTTCTGCTTCATTCTGGAAGTTAACTTTCCCTTTTCCAGGAAGAACATTTAAGTAAGTACACTTGGTAATTTTAGCCTCTAGCAGGGTTTTCAGAAAGTTAGCAAAAAGTGAAGGAAAGTAAGAGTTATTCTCATTACCAGCCAATGTAGTACTTTATTATCAAAAAAAAAAAAAAATCTGAATTTAACTCACACTGATTTCTCCTCCATCTTAAAAGTGAGGAATCTCACTGATTTAAGCGTAGGTAAGTTTAAGCAAGTTTAAAGAATCTTTTTAAGAATTCTATTGTTCATATTACAGGGTAATTAAATACAGTATGACTCATAGCACACATTCATACACTGTAGCCCTTGATGTTTTTAAAGAAGTGTTCAGTGTCATTCATACCTATTAATTCTACATTAGGTTTATATCTTCCTCAAGCAAAGCTTCTGTTTATCTGAAATGCAGGATAGTGTTTAAAAATTATCCAAGCAGTTAAAGAAAACTACAAATACTACCTAGCAGTGTGATACAGGTAGAGACCAACACACCCCCAGTACACAGCAGCAAACAGCTTACTGAAAGAATCAAAAACTAACAAGTTGGCCACAATGATATGAGGATAAAAGTCACATTAATGACAGAATTGCAATCTACTACACATATGGGCACTGGTGAAATAATGCTCTAAAAAGTAACTTCCTAAATTACAATCTTGATCTTGGATGCCTCAGCTACTGTAGGTATCAATGCCAGTGAGAAAGATAAGATTTACTCAATTGCATTTACTGTGCTAATGTAGCTAGGGGAAAACTACTTTTCAGCTTCTACAATGAAACTTAATTCACATCCAGGAAGTCTCAGTGACTATAAAAAATCAATTTAGTTTAAATTTGCCTAAATATGCTTACTGCCAATATGAAAAGCACAGCAGAAAGGTGCAATATATTCAGAGTCAGTATAGATTATTACACTAATGGCACTGCATGAAAAGTGTCCTCAGGTGGCTTCAAAGTTGGTATCAAATATTTTAAGTTTACTAGACAGGACATTACAGCACATAGCAAAAGCAGCATGAAAACAGATCAGGATTAATAAATGTATCAAATTTTCTTTCAGTGAAACTTTCCAGTATATTTAAGACAACTATTCTGGAACACCAGACTGCTGCTGATCTACAAACTGTTGGAGACGATTAAGCTATCATTGCAAATAGGAAGCAAAGGAAATGTTTTTGAAGTAGATTTGTCAGCAATGTAAGACATAAATTCTGCCTCCTAGCACTTTATCATTCACAAGAAATAAGTTAACAGTATTTTTAATATATAACATAGACATTACCTACTGTAAAGTGTTGGAAAGCTAACACTTGAAACAATATAAGTTTTTCTGAAAGATATGCGTAACTTCCAATTTAGTGCTCACCTTTAAAGTACTTCACAGTTTTAACTCTTAGCTCTAAAGTAGCATCTTCATCACATACGAAGATAGTACGAGGGTGTTGCTGGAAAGCAGAAACCGTCCACATATGATTGACTCCTTCTTCAATTGCTTTATACAAAGCAAATGCCTTATGTGCACCTGTTATAAGAATCATCACCTGCAAAACAAAGGTCTCTTTACTTTCAATCCCAGTATCAGTATCAATTAGTCTTGAAAACAGACACATGCAACTAGAACTAAATAAGTTCTTACTTCTCTAGCATCCATCACTGTACCCACACCAACTGTTAGCGCCATAGTTGGTACTTTAGATAAGTCTCCATCAAAGTATTTAGCATTTGCCAAAATGGTGTCCATTGCTAAAGTCTTTAATCTTGTTCTTGAAGACAAACTTGATCCGGGTTCATTGAATGCAATGTGGCCATCTGGACCAATGCCTTTTCAAAGTTAAAAAAAGTAAATCATTCCAGACCTGTGAGTCAACAAATATCCTCAAACATTGTAAATGATTAAAAAAGTTTTAGGACTGAATCTTTCCTTCTGGTTCCCCATTTTTTATAAAAAATAAACCAAAAAACATTCAAAACTTAATTGAAATTCAGTTATTAGAAATTTGGACACCGACCATTCTGTTACAGAATTTATACTGGTTCTTTGTTAATCACAGAACTTTCTTATATCACAACTGAAAAAACTGTGTTTAGCTAAATCATGAAAATAGTGATTAAAGAGTCAGTATGTTCATTTGAAACCTAGCTACAGAGCATCTCCTCATACCTCCAACAAACAGATCAATCCCCCCTGCTTCTTCAATTTTCTTTTCAAATGCATCACATTCCGCCTGTAAGTCTGGAGCATTCCCATCAAGGATATGAGCGTTATTTGGATCTATGTCAATATGTTTAAAGAAGTTATTCCACATGTAGGAATGATAGCTCTCTGGATGGTTTCTGGGAAGCCCTGAAATCATTTAGTGTGAAATTAGCATATGACAAGATTTAACCAAACAGCCTTAATTCTAGTTTATGTGCAACCAATGTAGGGCATACAAGTCAGACCTAAGCAAGTCAGATGAAACAGTATTTGAAATTATATTGAGGGAAAAAAAAAAAAAAACCAAACCTGCAGACATGCACAGGGCAGTTGGCTTACATTCCATTTGCATACACCTTACCACGGAGTGTAGTCTTCAAAAGAAATACAGCCACATTACATGACAACATACTTTCTACAGAAGTATTGTGAAGCAATGATTTTAGCCTAAGATCTACTTGTTTGTTAGTTGCATTTTAGAGGATAAAGGAATAGAGAAAAATGCTAAACATGACCCCACAGACAGAAGTCTGACATAGGAGTGCAAACATGACTGACCTTGTGCTATGACAAAGTATTTAACAGTTTTAATAATGGAAGTTACCAGTATAGTGTGTTCTGAAATAATTAGCACATCTTACCTACATATTCATCCATGTTGAAAGTCTTTACATATTTGAAAGACAAATCTCCTTTCTTGTGATATTCTATCAGCTTTTTGTAGCATCCCAGAGGAGTACTTCCTGTTAAATAAACCAGTTTTTATTGTTCTATGTATCCACACAACACTTTGAGTGTATTTAAATCTCTTTATAGTCAAATTTTGCTACAAGGCTTTTCAACATTGTAAGAAATCTGTTATTTCTAATTTAATATTTCTTAGTTTCTCAAACTACAACTTTTTACCCAAATCAAATCTGTATTTAAAAAGAAGTATGTTGGAGTATCATCAAAAATATACTCGTGGGTCTTTTTTTTAAGTCTACATCTGTTAGCAATGACACAAACATCATTCTAGGTTTACTCATTTACACAGACTTTGAATAAAACTTGCCTGTTGGTAGACCAAGCGTGAAATATCTTCCTTGACTTGGCTTGAACTGGATAATACGATTACAGATGTATTTTGCTGCCCATTCACTAGCCTGATCATAATCTTCAAGAATTACTAGCCTCATTATGGCACTCAGGAACTTGTATAAAATAAACTTTAACCTGGAGAAAATGTCAAAGTTTTAAAACTAAGCACCTTATAAGTAGTTGCAAAAACTTAGATTAAAGAAGAGATACAAAAGGACCTTTTACATTGATGACTTATAGTGCTAAATAAAGGATCTTTTTCTTGCATAAGCACTCATGCAGTCCTAGATCAAGCTGGACATTGGACAATGAGAAGAAAAGCTACAGAATCCAAGTGAAATATAACAATCAAAACATTTATTAAAATTCACAGACCAATTTAAAGTAACTTATAGGAAAAAGCTAAACCAAAATGAGAACAAGCAATTTTGAACAGCAATCTTTTGATTAGTTGTTGCTGTCAGAGGAGGACAAACTCTGCTTGAAATAAATGCAAATATGTAAACAAGCACTGAAATTAACTCCTTTTTCTTATGACCATCTGAACACATAAAGCTTCAAGAACAAGGCCCAGAATAACCACATGCTTCTATATTGAAAACTCATAATTGGAAGAGAACAATTAAGATTCCTTTTATTCCCATTAATGCTCCATAAGAATGCTCCAGTAAGCTTATTAATCTGCAAAAAGACAAGAAGTGTTAAAGCAATAGAGATAATTGAAATCTTTATAATTCACAGGAAAAAATACCTATGAGATCATTAAGGTCACATTTTTCATTTTTAACATAACTTTAAACAGAAGTCAGTCTTGATAGCCTCCAATTTTGAGTACAGCCATATAATTGCCAAGATAAATATCTAGAAAACAAGCTTGACTGTTCAAAGTACACAGTCAGTTCTCTCATTTAAGTGAAACTCATTTTTCCATGAGTTTCTGCTAAACAGAGTCACGTAACTGTCAGGAACATAAAGACTGTCCAACTTGCAATGTATTTTACTCTTTGCTAGCGTGAGCATGCATGCTTGGTATCAGCCAGGAAACAACGTAGCTGTCAGAAGCATAAAGCCAAATAAGTGCCAAATCAGCACTAGCATACACCACTCCTAGCTGGCTCAAAATTAAGTTTTAAAAGCAGCATGAATTAAAGTGCAGCAGAGGTTAACAGGGTCACATCTGTTTGTTATCCCCAAAGAAGGAAGGAAGTGAACACCACCCTGTGCTGACTATGCTGCTTCCTCTCCGTGGACAGGCCAGCAATGACAAGTGCAACTCACGTTTGCAGAGGAAAGACTATTCCACAGATACTAAAAAAGTTAACACACTTCCCCGAAGAGGACAGAAAAACGGAAGAAATAAAGCGGCTTTAGGGCTGCCTCATCAAGCTTTAACGATTTTACCCTTATAACATGCTGACGCTCTAACAGAGCCAGGACAACCGCGGGTGTTCAGATGAAAGAAGAGACCTGCCGGCAGACCCCCGCCTCCTCCCTCCCAGGCACGCACCCCACCCGGGGCCTGCGGCCGCTGCTACACCCGCACAGCGAGCAGCCTCACCCCGTCGAGAAGCACAACCCTGCCCGGAGCCGCTCACCTCCAGGAGAGGAGCAGCAGGCAGAGGCAACAGCGGAGCGGCGCAGAGCTGTACCGGGAGACAGAACCAAGACAGCCACCCACCCGACAGCACCACAACCTACCGCGCCCGCAGCAACCCGGAAGCACCTGGCCGGGACAGGAAATAGCTTCGGGGGGCGGGGCCACGCTTTCTTAGGGGAAGGGTGGGTGCTGTTCGCTTTAGGCCGTTTCATGTTGTTTTTGTGTTTCTTCTATTACCCGTTGTGGCAGTAGAACGTGAGTGAAAGGGGTGTTTGCCATCTGAGAGATCGTACGAAGCTGCTGATGGCTTGGGCTGGGTAGAGACTGCTGTGAAAATGTTAACCTGACCCGTTGGTTAAACTGGAGTAGGGCCTCTGCCTCTCTAGGCACCTGCTTAGAGGAAGCAGGTGGCACAGCAGGCTCTTAGTGAGAAAAGTCGCCCTTTAAATTAAGTATTTGCTTAAAGGAGACTGAAGAGTGTTCATAGTTATTATAATAACAAAAAGTCAAGCATAATTTTTTTTTTCTTTTAAGAAACAAAACACGCACTGTGATAAATGACCAAGGATAAAATGCTAAATAGTGTGGCATTTTCAATTCATTAAGCGAATAAAGGCAAGCAAACCACTGGGTGCGCAGGGAGTTGGTGCTCCACTGTCATGGGTTCAGCAGCAGCAGTCATTTTTCTTTAAGCAGTAGCTGGTGTAGCACTGTGTTTTGGATTTTTA
>JASSUY010017441.1:0-37239 GCA_032466535.1 Forpus xanthops
AGGACAGCTGGGGTTAAGCGATAGAGAAATCAAAATCATCTCATTGGCTTTACTACAAAAAAATAAATTTGGATGACATTGGGGCAAGTCATTCAGTTTTGGCAGATTGCTTCTTTATCTACTTAATGCTGAGATTAGAATAATAATATTTCCTCCCTTCTGCTTTTGTGTAATTTGTGTATTTTACTCTCTCAAAGCCAGTATTTTCAAGCATACTGGCTTCTTCTAGCAAAATAGCATACAAATCTAAGCTGGAGACTTTAGGAATCATAATTATAGCAAGAGGCATGTTTGTAAACCCATCATTTGCTAGTAGATTAATTGGACAGCAGAAGAAAAATAGCTCAGAGTTGAGCATGAGAATAACACATGGGGACACATTTATAACACTTTTATATGAAAATTGTTATTTTGAGACAGAACTACCTGTGATACCTTTACATACTGCACTGAACGCAGGTGTAACGTGTTCATCCTCACAGCAGAGTAGAATTGTTCAGCTAGTATGAGGCATTGTAGGTAATGTAAAGAAAAAATGTTTCTGAGTAACAGATATTCATACTAAAGATTTAAATAGCCCCTTGAAATCAAAATTGATGAGCATGTTTGCCCTGCCCTGTCTTAAATATAAGATCCAATTATTGTCACCTCAGAGCAACAGATACTGCCCTTTAATGTCATTTGAAGTTATTTGACTCTGTTTTCAACTACAATCAGCGAAATTAGGTCTGAGGCAGGCAGAAGAGGAGCAGTGCATTTACTTCGCAATGGAGAAGTAGAGACAACGCAAAGTGTTTGAACAGCACTTTCTAACTAGTGGCTGTTACATCTGCTATCAGCAC
Source organism: Forpus xanthops (assembly GCA_032466535.1). NCBI lineage: Eukaryota > Metazoa > Chordata > Aves > Psittaciformes > Psittacidae > Forpus > Forpus xanthops. The sequence goes on from JASSUY010017441.1 coordinate 843, forward strand.
ATTTTCAAACATGCTCCTGAACAAGGTAAGATAGTACATGATACCAAGTTATTTATACACCTTATATCAGAAGCACCTTAACAGAACCAATTTTAAGTGAGTGGCATGCCAGTGTTTAATTTTTCTATTTACTACAGGGAGGAAATTACATTGGTTCCATACATTTAGACATCAATATCAAAGAGATACTTTAGAATTTTCAAATGAGACAAACTTTCTGAAGGCTTCTTCTCAGTATTGTCAAGAAGTGATTCAGAAAGTTATGAAATACCTAATATAGAGTCAAAAATCACATGAAGCTCACTGCTTTACTACAATCAAGAGATCTTTCATCCTATCACTAAATTAAAGCCTAGTTTATATCTATTCTGGGTGCTGCAGAAAATTGATATCACAAAAAGATTCATAAGGAAAATTCTACAGAATTAAATTGAAGACAGTCATAATAAAACACAGAATTAAACCTATAGTTATTTTTTATTGCAGAATTTTGCAACTGTCTTATTCATTATGCTGAGGTTTCCAGTCCTAGACCACAGAATATGCTGGGGAGAGGTAGCATTATAATCAAACATCCAGACATACAATTCCAGACATTGACAATATGCACCTTTATGATCTGTGATTTAAGGGTCATTCAAATCCCAGCAAAGGTCATAATCAGTCTCTTGTTAGAACTCTCATGCACTCAGCTAGCTGAAGACTCTGTTAGTATTAATGAAGTCAAGTGCTTGGTAAATGTAACAGGCAGAAAGTAACACCTGAGGAGATTTAAGGATGGATGCATCTATGTAAACTGTAGACCTACATAGTCCATGCTTAGCTGCAAACAGAGAAAAGTTCTGAGAAACAAACAGAATAAGTAATCATTAAAAAAGGGAATTTTTTTTTAGCGTAAAAATAATTGTCTGGATTAACTGGTTTGTCCTGGTCCAGCAATCACTTTCTCAAAAACCAAGTGCTGTGCTTGGCTACCAGCAGAATTTCCTGCCCCCAGGGCTCTGCACCTCCTTAGCATATATTGCTTCAACAAGCTCCACGCTCAGGATGGTGCATGCACTACCTTTGTCCTTTGCTTCTTATTGCTCTTAAGTTACACGAATATCACGATCTCCCTATGAGAAAACAGTTTATAAAATTGATATCTAATACTAAGCACTTTTCACAAAATAAATATACACAGATGGGCACCTAAAAGCCAGGCACAGAACAAGACAGAAGTATATACAATTAATATATTGTAAAGGTGGTGATGATTGGGCATTTTGATTTTCAATAACTGAGGCAAGAAGTACAAATTTTTCAGATGCAGAGAAATAATTGGATTGTAATTATAATTAGACAAACGTATATAATCATTGATCCTGAATGAACATTAGCGCAAAATACGCGCATTTTTGCTATGGTTAATTGTGCAGCATTCCTGGTCCTCAAACTGGTGCAAGCTATTATACTACACTGCAAATTCAAAGCTAGCTAAGAATTAAATAGTAGTTAATACTAAATAATCTCCTACTACTCAAAAGCCAGGTTTGCCAAAACTGCAACCTTACTCTTTTTACACAGAGCCTTTTTAGTTATGTCAGTCCTCAGCAGACCCAGCCATTTCAGCCACCAAGTCCCTTCCAGAGGCACCGGGAATTAGGATGTGGACTATGGTCAGTTCCAGGAGTTCCACACTGCATCCATCAGCAGGGGTAGCGAGAGCATACTTTTTATCAGAAAGAGATAACAGATAAAACCTGGCCTGATACACAACCTGCAAACCAAAGGCAGGCAGACAAAAAAGCACAGTTGCCAACTCTTTGGTACAGAAAGAGATGGCCAGTAGTATTTGGCGATGACAGCAATATAGCTGTACAGGTATAGGAAAATATTTCCCACATCTGCGCCAAAAGAGGATTCATCGGGTAGGTCTAGCACCTGCTGGCTGCTCCCATGAAGAGCAAAGTCAGGTGCTGGAAACAGAAAGTTGTGCTGTCTGAAATAATTGTTAGAAACATCAGCTGCATTAGTCCCTCTCAGCAATTCAGTCACTAAGGGTGCTGAATTCTCCCCACTTGTAATCTTGCATACAGCAATTGCATCCTGTAACTGATAATGAACAAAAAGGTACCATGGCACAGATTAATGTTGTTATAAGGCACTTAGCATACATCTAAATTATTAGGTACAGCCTATGAAAATAACTCCAGGAACAGCTGCTCAGCATTAAAAATCCAGTCAGTAAAAGCTTATTTTCTATTCCCAAGTGCTTCTCCAAAAAAAAATTATAATCATATTGCTGTGATTAGAGACAACTGAATTTTAAAAGTAAACTAATCCAAGACTTTTTCTAAATATAGATCACTGCTTCCAGAATCACGCAATCTAATAAAAAGATATACACCACTGAATGTGGCTATACCACAGAATAAGTAATAACAGTAAAGACAATACCACTTTCTCTGCTATTCATAAAACCTTCCTTTAGGCAGTCCCAGTTCTAAAGATGCAATGAAGCACCTTGTTTTATAACCTCTTCAGTAAAATATTTTCAATTTTCACCCTTTTCTGTGATTCAGAACTTCCCAGTGAAAACAATACAGTGACAGTCTAAGTACAAATCAGGTTGGGTCTTTTTAAATGTATTTCTGAGATTTCCTCCCAGCTACGTAATGTGTATAGATTGATTACAGTCTATAACTTTCAAGTACTCTCAGACACAGTTCAGAGACTAAAAACATCTTGAAGGCAGATTTGGTGATACATGGTAAAACCAACAGTTTAAGACCTGCGGCATGGTGGTTTTGAACCGACCAAGAGAACTGTTTCTGCAAGAAAACTGAAATAGTTCTACTGAAGTGGCAATATTCAAAATAGGTGTGTTGTAGTGAACCCAACAGTCCTGTCCAGACGGTCTTCAATCACTTTAAAAAATTCACTTAGATAGCAAAGAGAATTGACCAAATTTAAGGGCACACAAACAGGCTGAATATACAAAATTAAAATTGCGTGACAAGCTATTCTTTCTTAGGAAGAATAAGTGACTCCTCCATCATTGTTTATCACTGCTGCAAGCACCTACAAAGAATAGTACAGTCTTTCTGGGTCATTACAGTAAATCAACAAATAACAGACACAGAGCTACGAGCCAAGACAATTCACAGGAGTTGACATTTGGACATTTGTTTAGATAAAAGCAGATGACAGAACAGGAATTCTTTAAACCAGTTCTACCTTCATTTGAAGTTATATTCACTTGGCCAATAAGATAGAAAAAGATTATACTTAATAAATCACTGTTTCTGTTGGCTGGCTCTTGACAAGCTTTTTGTATTTTTCAGTGTTGCTGTTCTCCTAGTGCCCATCTTTTCATAATTATTTTGCTCCCCTGTAATCTTTCTTACTTTCTTCTGAATACCCTGGGAAATGTCTGGATTCTGCATGATTAAAGTTAATGGGAGCTTTGCCATCAGCTTCAGTGAACATGGGATCATGCTCTGTGCCAAATTCCATAAACCTCCTAGTAAGCCATAGCACCTGTTTTCCTTCTCCTCTCATGCCCCATTTCTCTTCATTGCACATTTTTTCTTTGCCCTGACACATATTAATCCATGCACTGTATCTAATACATCATGTTCATCTCTTTTCACTAGTTATGTTGTTGTAGCTCTATGCCTGGACTTAGTAGGAGAGCATGAACTCACTAATAAAAGTGCTACTTTTCATACTGCCAAAATAATGTCAATGTATCACAGAACACAAGTCCAAAATGGTATGCAATATCTTTTCATGCATCTTGATTTGATTTTAATTTTACTTGCAGTCCCACTTGGAAAATCACCACCCTATACATTTATTTCTAAAATATTCTTATATCCAAGAGTTAACTCTTTGCCATTGTTCAGTATATTGAATTCCAGTCTCCTTCTTCCTAGCAAATGTAATGAATGTACTTAATTATTTCTGCCAAAATGTTTCAATATTTGAACTTTAGCAGTTCTTCATTCTTTGAGCTAAAAACCTCCTTGGAATTTTTAGTTTAAGTTCTCCCAATTTTAATTAAAGACATGTCTTCTAAAAACACCTATTGAGCCAAGCAGAACAAGTGAAACTATCTTAGGAAAGCATAAAGCTTCAGCTTTAGATTAATCATGACTAAGCAGAGAAAAAGCAAAGACGATCATTTGGGAACGATCACTCGGGTCAACAATCTCAAATACGGATTAATCATGGGGGGAGGAAGGGGGAAAAAAAAGGCACTTTGGGAACAGTTGGTTCCTATTGAAGCAAGACCTACTGCTCTGTCTCTTTAGCATATTTGCTCATTTGTTAAGACCTTTCATTAGCTGTGTGAATGTAATCCACTACTTCATCTCCAAAACTCGTGACAGGCCAAGCAGCAGGTGAAGGACATCCTTTATTCAGCTCCTTCTGACTTTGACTTTATTAGAGTGATACATCATTCAGCATTCCAATTAATGTCTATCCCAAGAGACGTATTGTATGGCTCGATATTTACTCTAAAGTGTTCTTTGAATTTGCTGTCTATAGAAACAAAGTACACTGCCATTGTCAGAAAATTTATCTTCCCCTACTGTTCAGTGAAACCCAGGCTTCTACTCCTGGTAGTTTATAAGGCATAATCCTTTTCCCCTCCCACATTTTTTCTTGGGAAAAATAAAGCCTGAGCAACTACAGTACTAAGTAAATAGCAAAATATTGTATGTCCATTCAACATTTAGCTAAAAACATAGTATAATTGTGCTTAATGCCCATTGCTCAATCACTGCTTTTGTTTGAAATTAGGACACTGCCTGAGAAAGGCAATAACACCAAATATTTAATAATTGTACCACTAGAGGTGATTTTTATCTCTTTATCGCTAATTCCCAAATAAAAAATCAAGCATCTTAATCCAATCCAACATTAGCACCAGATTGCTCGAGTCTCTGCTAAAGTAACCTGAACCTATGCATCAGAGAAATTGCACTGCCACCTTGTTGCCCACAGTGTACCATACTTCATCTTTTATCAGCTTATAAATGACATCATTATTGTTTCTTCTTCTGATCAGACTCAGGACCAAGAGAAGCAAAGTAGTTCTGTACCACTAAAACCATAGCTAAGAGTTTCAACAGCAACATCTCCACAAAACAGAAAATCAGGCAAGTAGACTTTTTTCAATTTCCACCAGATGTAAGAGCAGAGTACTAAAGCACTGCCCTCAAATGCACAAAAGAGTATTTTCTCCTGAGCAGCACAAGCAGATTGGAGACATTAAAGGGATAAAAGCACTTTTCACAGCAACCCTCATTGCCATTCACTCCTTTCCAGATCTGCTATCCTTTCCCCATCATCTAGGTCCAAGCAGCATTCACTGCAGTTGCCGTCATGCGGTTACATGTGTTATTCTGTGTTGGTTTTATTTCCTTATCTTAACTTCTATCAACAGTTCTTCTTTTCAGTCCTCCGTTAGGTACCTGATGCTTTCAGTAATCAATATGCTTCAAATTAAATAGTGGTTTAAGCCCTTGGGATGTTTAAAAGTACGTTGGGTTGCATTCAAGTAATTTTATGAGCACAGAGATTGGGAAAAAGGTTTTTATTGTTATATTTTATCCAAATAGATCTTATACAATTAAAAATTATGGTTTTAGGTTTTTTTATTTATAATTTGTGAAAAAATAAACCAGTACTTTCCCCCCCCCCTTCCTTATTTTTTTTTTTTTTTTTTATGATTAATAGCAAAATTCAGTTTTAGATGTTATTAAACTGTGGAAAGAAAGATCTGCTTCAGGGTAAGCTCTATTCTGTGTCACCATGCTGTAAACCAGTACTTCTTAAAACATTTCTCATCTAAATTTCTTTCTATTTTGAGGATTTGTTCTGTTCAGTGATCAACATCACTCTAATATTCTGCCAACCCTTTAATCTACATTCATGCACATGCATATTATAAACTAAAATTAGTTTACTTCAATGTCAAATGAAATGCACAAAACCCACTTGCACATCAATGGAATAACCCACTGTGGGTTGGTTTTGGGTAGACAGGGAGTAAATCACCTGATAATCTAATGAGGATGGATTGTGTAAATAGTTCCACAAAGAGCAAACTTGCATAGATAAGGCAATAAATTGGAATGATCGATGGGACAAGCACCACAGTAAGATCAAAGACATGAGGCTGCAGCAAGTTTTTCATCACCAGACCCTGTGCTGCCTTAACTATTTCCCTTAAATACTCTCTTGGCACTCTGGAATTTATATTTTCTATTTCTTTCTGCCTTACACCATTTAAATCCAGTAGGATACAGCCTCCAGCAGCAACAGAAACCAGTCAAGGTGCAAATAAGACCACTTTGAAGATGTGTCTGCTTGAGTTAGGCATCTCTGCATGCTGCTACATGAGGGCTTTGCCACTCTGGCTTCCCCCCAAGTTTGTCTGCTTACAGTCGTGTTTTGCAAGAGTTATTCACCAGAATTGTGACTGCTCTTTTGGGAGACCATCCCCAGACCTTCAATGCTGAGCCCTGTTTGTGAAACAAACTACCACAGCAATTTTGCCAGAAGAGCTCAGCAAATGGAATGAGAACAGAGTCTGCCCGTTTCCACTCATGATCTTATCACTCCTGTGCTACAGTGCCTGCCACTAGCCTTGGGTTTGCTGCTGGTTTAAATTTTGAAGTTCTCCCTCTGCCTTGAAAACTTGCTCATTCTCCTCAGCTTCTTCCTCCTCCACCCTCAAACCCAGTATCTTCCTTATTCCCTTCCCAAATTTCTGCTAACCTTCATCCTTCCCACATCAATACTCCACTGCCGAGTTAATCCCATAATTTCTTCTCTGCGTCTCTTTCAGTTTGCAAACTTAAAATCTTAAATTAACAGTAGTCAGCTGCTACAACTTCTTTCTCATCCACATAATTCTTGCAATGACTCTGTAGATGGTGCCAAAAGAGAGTGCTGGTATGCAATGAGAAATAAGTGTGGCTTTTTAGAGAGGAGAGAGGGAAATAAAAAAAGATAAAAAAAATGTTCTTTGCACCTGATTCATACATACTGCATCACAATTTATCAACAGTTAATATTTTATTGCTTATCTTTGCATTTTAACTTCCCTCCACTGAAAGAATTAACAAGCATGCTGACTGTGCCTCTTCAGAAAAAGGCAAGCTTTGCTTTACATACAGCATAAATGCAACCTTTCCTTAGGGTGAAGGAGAGGGAATTCAGCATACAACATAGGCATGGCATAATTTTCAGTAACTTTTTTTGGTTTGTTGTTTTTTTTTTTTTTTTTTTTTTTTTCTGTAAGGATTTGGGGTATTTAATATACCAAAATATTAAAGAAACTCTTACACTCAAGAAAAGAGCCACATATCTGTATACTGAAAACGAAGAAATATATTTTCTTTGCACTGAGGGGGGAGTGAAAGTGATTTTTTCTTTTCGGTTGGTTGGTTTGTTTTGGTTTTCCCCCTCCAGTGTTTAGGGCATGAAGATTAAAGATTTCTGATGAGATTTTTTAAGCTAGACCTGAATGCCTGGTACGCTTTGAGAACATAACCGCTACTATCAGCTCAGCGTGGCTTTTAAGGGTTTTTTAAATCTTTTTGGAAAAAGTTTCAAAAAAAACCCTGTACTTCTTCACTGCTCCTGCTCTGAATAAGCTGAGATGTCAAGGTAAACAAAAATGCTTGAAGAAGCAATTGCTCAACAAAGGGTTCCAGGATTTTCTCCTAAATATGCAGGTCAAATTACGGGAAATATGGAGACAAAAATTATTATGACTTCGATTTTTTTATTTGTCTTGTTTTCAAGGTAATAGCTATGTCAATTTTCTCTATCTGGGAATTTCAGTCAGCTGCTGTGTCTTCTCAACCTAAAAGCTTTGCAGACCACTTTAAGCACAATGCGCATTTCTTATTAAAATGGTTAAGATTTGCTCGTAACTCCACAGTTATTCCATTTTACCCTGGAAAACAGAAATTCAGATTGCAAAGCTGTTCAGTCTAGTTAACTAGCCAGATGCAAAAGATTTGCAGGGGGAATTATTAGTACAATTGGTTTCCTTCTTGGAAATAGAATCCTATAATTAAAGAAAAACCTTTATGGGGAAAAGGAAAGGAACTATATCACCACCCAAAGCCTTGATGGGCCAGTGTAAATCCAGCCTAACCAGAAGACAAATACATGCTACTGCAAGCATCACCACAGTCTGACTATATGTCTAAGTTACAGAAAAACAAAAAAAGAGAAAATTCACATCAGATTTATTATGTTTCACATAATAAACTGCAAATAGCAATAAAATTAATTTTGTCTGGAAATTGCAAAGCAGTGATGGGCCCAGATTCTGTAAGTTCCACAGAGACTGAGCTAACAGTCTACTGCAAAACAGTTATATTAGTATTTCAGTCACCCACGACTTAAAAGACGCTTCTTAATTTTTATTTATGCTGGAGATTTCTGATCAAAGAGAGATACGTGCTGTACTTCATTCGTTATCTCAATAAGTCAGTTATTCTGGAATCCAATCAGTTTAGCAGTGTAGCAAATTTTAATTCTTTAATTTCCTTTTGCTTGAGAAAGCCACGCTGCAGAATTTGCTAGCAAGAACTGTGAAAATTACTTATATGGAAAACTTCTGTCTTGAGGCTAAACCAGCCACACTGACCTTTCATATCTTACCTAATATTCATTCTTTATATGTGAAGATAAAATAACATATGCAATAACTCCTGCTTTTTCCAGCACCTGGAACTGTGCAGTACCACATAAAGCATGGAGCTTATCCAATATATAATATTCTGCTGATATAAGACTGTAGCCCCAAAATTAGAGTGAAACAATATGTCTAGCTTTTCTACACTCAAGTGAAGATGGCTCCTTGCTTGCACAAAAAAGTTAATTGCATAAAATTAATTTCTCTTGCTCTATATGTGGGCGTAAAGATATCTTTCAATCAAGGCTGCTAATCTTATACCTCAATATAATGTCTCACTCAGAAATCAAAAGGTCAAATGTCTTTGTGTCAAGTCAAAACACACATCAAACAACAGATGTTAAAGTACGTTTTCTATCCAGCTATGCTTGAAGTACATATATTTTTCTTACGTATTTAATAGTATTCTAAAATTCATATTTTTAACTTGCTGACAATATGGCATAATAAAATGTCTCAAATGCAAGATGTATGTGTGGCATTAGGAATGGAGGAATTTATCCTGTGATCCCTTCGGCTATCAAAAGCACCAAATGGATTTCATGGAGAATTTTCAACTGAGTTATCTACGGCCATACTATCAGGCTAGGAAAGGCATTTTCATAAATTACTTAATTCAGGTTTCAATTTTGATTTCTGTTTCACTTTAAAAGAAAACCCTGAGGCTAGCAATACTGCAGTACAATGCAAAGCCATGCCAGCTTGTAATAGGGCTGTCTTCAAGGGTAGTTCCACTGCTGAACTCAACTGCAGGAGCAGGTCCTGACAATGAGAGGGACTAGGGAAGGAAGCATAGCACAAGAGCTTTCATCACATTAGTAGACAAGAAGGAAGAGGTACAGTCATGATAAAGACATTACAGCAATTAGTCATTGAAATGCAGTGTTAAGCGTTCTTATACTTTTAATGCATATGCTTACATTCAGACACTCTATTGAGAAACCGAGTAATGAATTGATCTTATGACGGAGTCAAAGCATGGATGTAAGAAAATAGTAATACCAAAAAAGCTATGACATGAAAAAAGAATCTAAGTATTTCTGTTAATTCCCTGCAAGCCTATGTATAAGTTCCTGCTCCCTGTATGTTCTACACTGAAGTAAGACAGGAGGAAGGAAAAGGAAGCTAAAAAAAGCTGATGGGTGGACAGGACGGAAACAATAAACAGAGAGAGAGAGAGAGAGAGAGAGACTGCTCTACTGGGGGAAATACTATGATAATTAACTGGGGATAGAAAATGAAAGCCTGAGAGACAAAGTTGAGCAGCTATATAGGATATAGGAAGGTAATTGACATAGTGGATTCTTGAGGGGCATGTGGGATTACTGGTTGTTTCCTTGGTTTACAGCAGCTTTTCATACTAGACACCAGAAATACTGAAGAACATTGTTCGTAATGTCCAGCTAATCCTTCATTGACTGAAAACAAAAGCAAGAATTTCACTAAGGAGCATTTCTGATTACACAAAAAAAAAAAAAGAGCTGCAAAGGGCATGAACTGAATCAAAACTTAGGTTTAAAGTGAGTTGAACATGGTCTAACTGCAGTATTAACTTTTTTGCATTATAACACTGAAGCTGCAGCACAGCTATTTCCCTATTTGAGTCTTGATTAAAGGAGCAGTACAAAATAATTAACTAGAACTTCTGCTATGAGCTCAGGGCAGAAGATTCCCTGTAAGTTTATTTAAATATTTTGGGAAAAAAAGAAATAGTAACAATAATTTCAAAAAAGTAGAGGAAGAAGCTTCCTCGTATATTACCTGACCTTACTGAACATTCAGATGTATTAACCTTTTTGCGCTGCATTCAAATATAGGCAGTAATCACCTAAATATACGAAAAAAGTAAAGAATAGTACAGTGTATGTTAAATCAAATATTACTACAGGCTTATCTATGCCTGAGCTAAATCCAGAAAGCCGCAGCGAAGCCTGAGAAAGAGGTGGACCTAAAACACACACACTAGAGAGCTTCCTTGTGTCCCAGAAATATTACTAAGCTGTTGCACAGGCTTTTGCTCATCGGAGAAAGAGGAAATGAAAAAGGAACATCTGCAATATCTAAAGTATTCTAAAGGGAATATACGGGAAGGATGTTTCAAAGCTATTTGAGCTGGCGTCAGACAGGAATAGGGCATACAAAACCTATGGAAGAACATTAAATTACATACTAACAGAGTTTACCTTATTAAACAATTAAGGCATGTGACAAATATATACACAGTTCTGAAAATTATTAAACAAATGGGAAGAAGAAAGAATCAAACTCAGTGGATGCCTCGATCTAAACTGGTGTTTCTCTCTGGTGTTAGATGTTTGGTCAGAATAAAACAGTTAAGATAAAGCTATTGCTTTAAAAGAGCTTGTGGCACCTACCTGAAAGCACTTAATTGTTGAAGTCAGTGGTAACCTCTTTATGCAGGTATTACATTGCCATCTAGTGTATGCAATAATTGTAAATCCAGGGAAACAGACTTGTATAAAGCAGCTGAACTTTCTCCTTAGCTGGTTTTCCTCAGCACGTTTTATCTTGCAGAAAGACAGATTTCCCCCAGGTTACTCAATCTCAAGGAACATAAAACTGGTGTTACAAGAAATCCAGCACCCTAAAGAAAGCACTGCTCTAGAAGCAGACACTCTGCTGAATCCCAGTGCTTGCATTCAGCACATACCTATCCTGAAAGTTTTAGGAATGTCAGTCATTCTCATGCAGCAAAGGGTGCTTTGAATTCAATGGTCCTCCCCTGGAGGGAAGAGTGTTCACTTCCAACAGTAACATAACCACCCTGCTCTGGAGTGACATAGTGTTGAGGAGAAGAGAATGATCTCAGTCTTCCTCATAATGCTTTCTGTAACTAATTAAACTGTGATCAAGAAAAGGACAGTGGCTAAGCTGCATCAACAAGGCCCTGAATGGTAAGGAGGCACAGTCTACACTACACTGGCAGAAAACAGGATTGCTCCATGCAGGAGCCACAGGATGTTCCCACTGTGTTCTTCCAATTGCGTTCGAAGAGGATAGGTTTGGGAGGCTGGGGTTTCCCACAAGCACACCACACTCTCTGGACTGCTAGCAGTACGCCCTTGAGTACTATATTTCCCTGGATTACATGCAGGGAGATACAGTTGAAACTCTCCACATTTACTAGCTGTGAACTTTGCCAGAGGCATGGCACGCTTAAGAGTAAGAGACATTCCAATGCTTGTAAAAATGGAGCTTGGCCATTTTGAAGTCTTGCAACACCAAGTGCTGAGCAATGCCCCACCATGCATCTGAACACACAGACCTCAATCGAGTTTAGGAATTCAAGTTTTTAAACCAAGACCTCTGAAGCACATACCTCTCCAATCTTTATGGTAAGATATTGAAGATTTCTTTCAAAACACAAACAGGATCAGATCTAGAATAAAAAGCTTGTAACATACTGAAAGCTATAAATGAAGTAAATGCACATCTTAGAGAGACCTTGTCAGGCAGGTTCATAGTGAGGCCATTCTACCACTGAGCATCCCCTCCTTCCCACCCAGCCCTTGCTTGGGCTCCAGGGTTCTGCAGTAAATACTGAGTGAAAATTAAAAACCATGGTTTTCACACTCACCCCATCTGCCAGTTCACCTGAGAGAGAAACATGGTCTCCACTGGAGAGAAGAAAAGAACAGGAAAGAATCTTTACTATGATCAGAAATGGAAGCAGTATCTCAAAAATATGCCTCTGCTTTCAAAATCTGACTTCCCAGTCATGGAACTGAAGAAGCTCCTTTAAGCCCTAACATCAGTTACAAATACCATGTTTTACAAGAACTAGCTGCAGGTGTTCTTTGCAGTAGCTCATCATTTTAACACTATATCAGGGGCCTAATTTTAAGTGCAATCAGCATGTTTTACCTTCTTTTTGCTAGCTCTTGAAACTTGAATCAATGGTTTTTCTTGTTAGCACATTTGCTTACTTTACTGGTCTTACCATATGACACATTGCACAGGATGTAATAACAATAAATGTATTTAATAGACTGTAGCCTTCTGTTTCACCACTACATTATACACTCACATTTGTTATTACTTGAATTGGTATTCAAAATACAACCCCTATCAAATTCATTCTTGGTTTGTTAGTGCCTAACATATATTACTTACCTTGTTCTTCATGCTGCAAACATGCATGCAGCCAGCCCACAAGCAGCTGAGCTGGAGGGCAAAGCTAGCTTGCACCTGAATTAATTTCAGTCTGAAAGAGTCAAGTTAGCAAAAACCCAACTATTTAAGCTAAACAATGTCATTTTAAATGAAACACTGCACTGGCTTTGTCAGCACATCAGAGGCAAGTCCCTTCCAGCAGGGAGAGATGTGAAGGACAATTAGGGCTTATAACTTCTCTCCTTAGTACAGCTGCTGGGCATTATCTCAAAAGAAAAGGTAACAAGTGTAAATAGAGTTCCAGGATGGTTACAATTTTTCTTTCTAGATGTGTTGAACACTAATTCAGCAAGATATTGACACCTGTACCTACCAATTGTGTAAATATTTGCATTCTCTTTAGTAAGACAGCAACTCAGATACAAAAGTACTTAAGTAGCTTACTGAATTGAGTCTTTAGTGTAATAATCTACAGATACAGAACTAGTGAGAGATTTTAAATATACCTCTTCTATCCTCTCCTGTGGACTATCTCCCTCATTATATCACTATCCTTAGACTTCTTTCAGCCTTAAAATCACAACTTTTCATAGGCAGACATGGCATCATCTGAATTCAGGCATATCTGTAGCCTTTTAGTGTGTAGTCACAAAAGGACACCATTGATGGAGTTAGAGCTTGGTACTTTCCCATCACTAAAATAAAAGCACTCATAAATGATTACCTGATCATCAACTACATAGTTAATAGAGTAGGTGGATGTTTTCTTTTCTTCAGAGAGCAAGATATAAAAAGAAGGTAATTCTTTCTATAACAAGTGATAGTATCTGCCTTATTTTTCTAAATGAACTTTTTTTTTGTTAACCAAATAAAAAAACTGTTCCAAACAAAGAGATTATATATAACTGAACCTTTTTCTAATTATTTATAATGGGTTAGGTTTTTTTTTAAATCCAAAGTGGGTATAGCAAGGTGTTTACACTAAAATTCAGAGGAGAAAAAACTCCTCTGGTTACATGCCTAATAACATAGAGATTTTAGCAGTATCCTATTAATGAACCTCAGTTTGTTTACCAGCCTTAGCAAGGCTATTCATCATTTAAGTTAGCAGCCAGCCTTTCATTTGAACTCTCCTAGCATTGGAAAGATATTATTCTAAGGAACTAAAGGAGGATCAAGAAACATCCAAAGACACTGTGCTATTAAATTCTAAGCTAGGGCAGAAGATGAGGCTTGTACTAGGAGCACTTCTGTCTGCCAGTTTAATGTCAAACACTAGTAGCTGGCTGAAGTCAAGGGGTTTGTGAAGCTGCTCACACCACAAGAAACTGTTCGCCAATTATATGGTCACACGCAGTTTTTCACAGTAAATGCATATGGAAAAACATGATTTCTAGCCATTCAGTTACAGAACTGTTTCCCAAAGGCCATAGCCTGTTAGTGAGCATTCACCACACTGGATGGCAAAAGTTAGCACTTAATTTAGCTGTGAGGGATGTATGCCCTTGCCTGTAAGAAAAGGATTAAACATACTTGTCTTAAAAATAACATCTTCCATTTAAGTTTATGCAGTGCTTTACGTTGTTATTATAATATTTCTTCATTAATAAAGGAAGCAGTAAAATATTGGAGGCAAAATTATAATGGTGGAATTTCCTATGACAGTGTAAGGTTTTTATTCACAAAAGGGGCAGCCACCTCAAATCCAATAACCAGATGCATCCAGAACTCAGTATTTCCAAATATTTCAGATATGTGAGGTTTCAGAACATGACACATTATGCCAAAAACACACACAGGAGAGGAAACAGGTAATTGGGAGGGAAATGCGCAGTAGTAGCTCATGCCAAACTACCCTTGCTCTGTGTGAAAGCTGGAAAAGGGGACATTGTGGTAGAAAGCAAAAGGACACAAAGTAACTTTCTGCTTCCAAAGATGGCATTTGTAATACAGAGTCATTCCACTGAAGTCAATGGTTTCAAATATACAGTAGAAAATAGACTCTGGCTATTATCCTTTTTTAAGCGCAAGAGGAGGTAGAGAGTCAGTTCAGCACATCTTTAAGTCTCCTCCTCTCTAGGGACACCTAGGATAAGGGCCAAACAGGTACCTAAATGCCTGAATTTGCTGCTTCACAAAAAAGTGTTGGATTTAGGGGTGATACAGAGGATGGTCATCTCATCAGCCAAAATTTCATTGTCCCATCTCTCTAACAGAAGATACTATTCAAGCAGCAGGGGTGGTTTGAGTCACAGCACACTTCCCACTTGACAGAAATTCAAGGTTGAAACATAATAATGTAGTCTTGGCAGTAATAGGTAGCACAGATGTCCAGAGGCTGGTTTAAGTTTTGGTCATCATGTAATAATTAAAGGTTATTTAGGGCATTTACATAGTTCTCAATTTTATGCTTAGATTTTCCACATGCTTGGAATTCAATTTTTTGTAGCTTTTTCTTGTTACCTCTCAAAGTGAGTTTACCAAATACTAAAGACTTTTGGGGAGAAAAGAGCTGTAATAGAAAATGTTTGCACAACTTGATTTTTATCTTTTGGTTATTTTGATCTGCAAGTTTCTAAAGGAAAAACGTTCTTTGGAAAAAGTATGACATGGGGATTTTTTTTTTTCCCATTTTAGGCTTCTGAGTGTATTCCAGAAACACACAAAAGCAAAAAATAAAATAAAAATAAAAAATAAAAAAAAGGAGAAGGAGTTTATATTTAAGTATCTATTGCAGCTTTCCTATCACTTTTTGTCCCAGATGGCTGTTCTGTTCTTTTCCCGTCTCCTAGACAGAAAGATAGATTGACAGAATATTTGAATATCTAAAGAAGACTAAGGACTTTATTCTGTTTTTCTCTACATGGTCATAGCTGAGCCCTCTCTGATATATCTTATTCTGACTCTGCCAGTACGAAGTAACTGAGAGAGATACATTCTTTGAACTTACAACAGAGATGAGAGTTGCAAGACAGTATGGAGAAGGCCTGTCATCTCCACACAGCTTGCTCCCATCATGTCATTTCATGTCTCCTCTCTGGAACTTCATTGTAAGCAAATCATTGTGGACATATACATTACAAAGAGGTAGAAAAGACATTGTTGGTATAAGCAAAATGAATCTGAGTTATTGACTCAAAATATTCCAGCAAGTTGCAGCTAGGCACACAGAACAGATTCACAGCTGGTACATACTAGCTTCCCTACAGCAACTCCATTGACAGCCGCTGTGGACATTTCGCCTAACTTCAGCACACCAAAGTTGCAATGTACAATCACATTTCAAAGTTTCCAACATAATATCTGAAAGAAATGTCTGGGAAATATCAAAGGAATATATACACTGATATTGACACAATCTCAGTAATGGTAATTGTGAGTCATGTGAGCAGAATTATTGCTGAGGAGTATTAGTTATGTAGCTGAAGACAGGGAAGTGCAGAGAAGAGTAAATCAAACAGAATCCCCTTTTCAAGCTTTCCCTTCTCCTCCCTCAGTCCCAATCCCAAAAGGGTAGATTGGATATCAGGAAGACATTTTTTACTATGAGGATGATCTTTAAGTCACCTTCCAATGCAAACCATTCCTACAATTCTACAATTACTAAGCATGGTTTTAATTCTAAGATTAAGACTATCCAGGTCCTAATCCAAGACTATAAATCAATAAAGTAGTAGGTCAAACTATTTGGATGAACAGGTGTTTCATGCGTTGAAACAGATGTGATAAGGATTAGGGTAGATCAAACAAAGTCATCTCATGGGCCATCCTCTCTTAGAGGAAAAATATGCCTTGCAGGGCAAAATATGTAATACAGAGAAAATAGAACAGAGACTAGAATATATATAATATATAATATTATATTATATATAAAATACATAGAATATAGTATATATAGAATATGTTCTATAATATATTTTATAGAATATATTCTATATAAAATATATTCTATATAAAATATAGAATATATAATAGAATATAGAATAGAAAATATACAGAAATAGAATATGAATAAAATTATTAGACAGTCATAGAGTCTGAGTCACCTACAGCTGACTGTAGTGCTAGCCCTTGTGCTCTCCACTAGTTTAATGAGAAAAAGCTCTTAATTTATTATTGCCCAACAAATACAGAAGTTTGTGATAATCCCTATCATTACTCTTTTATGAAAGACTAGTTAAAGAAAACTCTTAAAGTGAAGCATTGGCATTCACGTAAGACTAAACATATAAGTACATTTCAATATATGCAGATGTATATATCTATACACGTGTACGTGTATAAACAAAACAATCTTCATTTTCCTTTTGTGAGTGCTTTTTCATGGTTTGCACAATATTCACCTAAGTATTCATTTCTCTAAAAGAAAGTGCATTTTGTCATGGAGTAGCTCTCTCTAATAAAAGAAACTAACAGAATAAAGAGCTGAGAGTAAAAGGAAGCAGACAATGAACTGAACTGCAGCTCATGATCACATTTCTAGCCTCGTATGTTTCTCCTCGTTCTTCAAGGAGAAGAATTCCTGAGTGAAGATCTGTCAGGACATGAAGTATAAAGACTACTCATTGCCTTCAACAGTTTCTAACCAAAGGCCCAGAATAATGAGGTTGTTCATTAGAAATGATAAACCAGTGAGTGTTCTGTGACTCTGTGACCTTCTATTACCACCAGCAGCTTGGTTTCACATTTTAGATAATATATTCTGTCATATCAGAATCTCTTTCACAGTTACTGACCTGGAAACCAGCAGCTCCTGCAGTGCACAGGCAATATCAGGACTTTAGCATGCGTCTCAGGTTTGTTGAAAAGAAAAACTGAGACAGAACATTTACAAACTGCTGAAGAGGGGGAGAAAAAATGCATGGTTTTGACATCCCATCCCTCCCCATGGAAGCAGATGGATTTGAGAGAAATGGAGACTCGCAATACAAATAATTTTCTTGGATATTATGGGAGCTGAAGCTGTGGATACTATAAATATCAGACAAGCCACCAGTCTTTAATTAGTAAATTTTAAGAGTAGTTTAATTTCGATAAAATTGAAAAAATATGAAAGACTGATGTAGGAAAGAAAGCCCTTTTAAACATTTTGATTGATCTTAAACACATTCCTACAACATTTCTACGGGTTTTATTATATTTGAACATTTAGTTCAGAATCTAAGCTAAAAAATCTCGCTTGGTTTCATTCAGAGCACAGATAGTAGGCGAACCAACCCAGAAGCAAACATGGAAAAGCAATACCCAGATATTTTTTATGGCATACTGATACTGTCCAAGGGATCCAAGCCTGAATTCTCAGAATCCTGTAATTAATGCATCCAAAAATGCTCTTAGATTGATGAAGCAGAAGCTCAAAGGGATGTGTGATTGTTTAAATCCTTAGGAAATAATTAAACCAGATGGGACAATCAACTGAAAGGGCGTACCCATGAAAAATAATGCAATGGTTCAGCCAAGGAACACAAACAACATTTAAGGAGTCTTTCAAAACGACAACAGACTTATTTAAAGAAAATTAATGTGATGAAAAATCTACTGCACAGCCCTATGAACTATTGCAAAGGTGAATTAGTCTCACTAAGAAAATACTGAACATTAGTTCTGCTTCTGAATTTGCCTAAGTTTCAGCTGCCAAGTGTTTGATCTTGTTTAGTCTTTCTGTGGTAGACTGTGGGTTTGTTATGTGGCTACATTAATAAAAACTGAAACTAGTAAAAATACTTTCAAGTATATTACACCATAAAAATATCAAAAATCTAAATTGACATTTTTGTAAATGAAAGATTCAAGTGAAAGCACAATAACATGTTTTTCAAAATTTTAATGTTTACCTTTCAATAGCCCTTTTTAAAAATTCTTTTTAGAATCATAGAATCAACCAGGTTGGAAAAGATCTTTAAGGTCATCAAATCCAACTATTATTCCAGGACTGCCAAGACCACCAATAAAGTGTATCACTGAGGACCTCATCTATATGGTTTTTGAACAATTGCAGGGACGGTAATTCCACCACTTCCCTGAGAAACCCGTTCCAATGCCTGATCACCCTGTCTGTGAAGAAATTTTACCTAATACCCAGTTTAAACCTCCCCTGACACAGCTTGAGGTCGTTACCTCTTGTCTTATCTCTTATTACTTGGGAGAAGAGACTGACCCCCACCTCACTACAACCTCCTCCTTTCTGGTAGCTGTAGAAAGCAATAAGGTCCCTCCTGAGCCTTCTTTTCTCCAGACTAAACACCCCAGGTCCCTCAGCCATTCCTTGTAAGATTTATTCTCCAGACACTTCACCAGCTTTGCCGCCTTTCTCTGGACCTGCTCCAGTACCTCAGTGTCTTTCTTATAATGAGGAGCCCAGAACTGAACACAGGATTTGAGGTGTGGCCTCACCAGTGCCGAGTACAGGAAGGATAATAACTGCCCTGGTCCTGCTATTTCTGATACCGGCCAGGACGCTGTTGGCACAATGTTGGCTCATGTTCAGTCGTCAATCAGCACCCCCAGGGCTTTTTCATCAAGTAGCTTTCCAGCTACTCTTCTCCAAGTCTGTAGCATTGCAGGGGGTTGTTGTGGCCCAAGTGCAGGACCCAGCATTGAGCCTTGCTGAACCTCATACCATTGGTCACAGCCCATTGATCCAGCCTGTCCAGATCCCTCTGCAGCCATCTCCCCTAGTTGGCTCACTAAGCAGCTGGGTTAGGAAGTTATCTTAAACACCTTCCAAGAACCTCCTGGATTGTTTCTTCTCTTCTATGTTGTACTTCCAGCATATGTCTGGTAGGCTGTAGTTCCCCCATGTCACAAGAACAAAGGCAAATGATTGTGAAACTTCTCCCAGTTGGTTGAGGAATTCTTCATCTGTAGCTTCATCCTGGACAGGAGTTCTATAACAGACTCCTAGCAGGACATCAGCTTGGCTGGCCTTCCCCATAATCTTCACCCACAAACACTCAGCTTTCTCATTCACAACATTGAGTTCAAGGCAGTTAATGTACTCCCTGACATACAACACAACATCACCACCTCTTTTTCCTTGCCTATTCCCTCTGAAAAGCCTGTAGCCATCCATTGCAGCACTCTAACCATGTGAATCATTCAACCATGGTAGAATCATTTCTGTGATGGTGATTCTGCAATGGTTTACCTGCTGCACTATGGCTTCCAGCTCCTCCTGTTTGTTGCCCATCCTTAGTGCATTGGCATAAATGCATTTAAGTTATCCTATAGATCTGGATTCCAATAGTGGCACACTACCCCATGGTTCGTGTCTAGTTAGCCTTGGTGTTATCCCCTTTCCCCTTCGAACCTAATTTAAAGCCTTAATTTATAACCCCTGCCAGCTCCTGGGCTAGAATTCTTTTCCCCCTTTGGGACAGCCATACCACACCTGCTGCCAGCAAGCTTGGTGCTGTGTAGACTGACCTGTGGTCAAAACCCCAGAATTCTAATGCTGACACCAGTCATAGAGCCGACAATTAACTAATGAGATTTTTCAACCTATGGTTTTCAAAGGCACCCAAAGCATCTATGAATTTTTATCATAAGTGAATCATTTTGTTACAGAAATATTCACTGCAATTCTCTGTCAATCTTGTACATGTGTAGTTGTTGAGTTTTTATTTGGAATTCGTAGTGTTTTCTATTTTTATTCTGGCTTCAATTTTCTTAGATTTAAAATCAGAGTTTTGAGATCAGTTAATTTTTAAACAGCCTGTGAACACATCTCCATGTTTAATTGCTTTGCTGAAGCAAAATCCCACTGGGCAAAAATTTCATTCTTCTGTGACACTTGTTCAAGTGTATTATATGTAACTATTATATTTTTCATTTGGACTTTGTTTTCCTGGCAACTATTTATCTGAAAGTTCTTAAAATAATGTGCCCATAACTTACGTAAACCCACAACCAATAGTACTGAATATTTTTCACATTAATTTGAATTTATCTTGGCATCTTGTAATACCACCCAGTGCATTGGCAAACAAATATCGAATGACTTAATTCAGAATGTCCTCCAAATTCTGTTTCCTTTCAGTGGAAATCCCCTGCAAGCTATGTCTATAATTCTGAGACATCACAAAAATGAACAGAAGATTTTCCAGACTTTTAACATCTTGCATATGACTGCATATATTAATGGGCATCTGATGCTGAGTCCTGTCAGACATGTGGAAATAAAGAGCTGAAAACAGACACTATGTTTATTTGGAAGGGCATGTAGTATGTCCTGTATTATTAATCCTTCAGTTTCCCTAAGAAGGCACAAGAAAGCATTCCCTTGGGAAGTTTCTTTTGTAAAAACCCTACTAAAACAGTTAACAAATAGGGGGGTTAGGTCAAAATATACTAAAAGATTTGAGTCTGCAGGCTTCAGCACAGTGCACTAAGGGTATCTGGTGCACCAGACATGACGCAGAGAAGCCTGCATGCCAAGACAGCATCCACTGTTGTTCTGACATAGTCACTGGCTACATTAGAGCTGTAAGTTACATATTTTAAAATATTCCTGTAAGCAGGAACTGGAACCCAGGCTTCCCTGACCTCTTTGGTAAGGTGGCTGCCTGGCCCTTCCCACCACGGGGCATCTTATTTGCCCTCTGAGAGCACTTAGCCAAATAACGCAAGGGTCTGACCAGAATTCACTTGTCTAATGTAGGCATCTAATTCAGACATGACTCATAGAACCAAGAGTCTGTGTTCCCTTTATGGCAAACAGAATAGGTGGCTTCAAAGATTTCTGAGGAATTAAGTACCTAAAATAGCCTTGATAAGCTGATGTACTTCTTGCCCTGCTCCTTTGTTCATACAGTCTTTTATTCGCAGTAATATCTTTCTGAGTCCTGAGTTTTTAATACAATAATCATCTACAAAAACTGCCTCCCAACAGGTTTTTTTACATCTGTTAAACCTTAATAACACCAAGACTGGAGTGAATACCCCTCATTTGCCACACAGTAATAATAAATGCTGTGCAGCTTAAACCATTTAGTTGTGTTTCAGTTTGCTTCTGCTCTCAAAGCCCTCTCTGTATTTTATTCAAGACTTCTTTATTCAAGACTTCTTTAAACTAAAAAGCATTCCAGCCCCCATAGGAAACACAAAGCAAATATGCTGATATATGCGTATAAAAGATAAATATCACTATCATAATAAATTTTCAATAAATTACCCAAATCTGAAGAGGAAAGAAGGTGATATTAGCTTTATAGCTATTCTTTCTTAGATTTTCTAAAACCGTGGCTCAGACCACGTCTAATCTATGGGATCCAGGAGCAATTCACAGCCTCTCTGTTTTAATGTATGCCTGCTACACTCTGATGTGAAGTCAGAGGCATAGGCCCAGTCCTTCCTTCTATAACACCAGGAAGTTGTAGCAGCTGCCTTCTACTTCCACTGGAAGAAAGCTAAGCATACTGGCCAAAAGCAAGCTACTGGTGGGGTTCCCACTCTGGACAAAAGCAAGCTACTGGTGGGGTTCCCATTCTGGACACCTGAACATTCAGAATGCCAGGCCATACCAGGGACCTGCCTGATAGTGCAAGCACAAACAGGACCTTTAGATGCAAGAAAGCTGTGTAATCCACTTGGTTGGGTCTTGGCACAAATGATCCTTGAACTGCTTAGGCTGGGCTAGCTTTTGACACACCCAGAGAGAGAGAACTGGAAGCAGCCAAAGAAAGCCACATGAGCGGATATTTGGTGAGCTGGAGCGAGGGAAGTCAGACTGTAATTTTGTACTGCTCTTGGCAGCCAACTCCTCTCTTGAACCTTGTCCATATTTTCTGAACTGTATTTAACTTACCTTTTGTGCAGGAGGTGCTAGAACATTGAGAAAGGATGCTAGTTCTGCACCCTTGGACATGCACCACAGTAGATGGCAGAATAGATGTTCCTCTGAGTCCATGAACTGGAATCTTACACTACTGGATGGTACTGCAACACTGCAAACACCTCTATTGCTGCCTACTGCAGACAAGTAAGAAGTTTCCCTAGCTCTGTATTTTGTCTCTAAACTATGGCACTGACCACATCCTCAGTGGGTGAATATAACAAAAATGGCACCCTGATTTACCCTCCTATCTCCCACTGAGCAGTGGTCCAGAGGCTTAGTGAGCTGTAGGTTGTCACTAGTTCAGCTAATCTCCATTATTTCTACTTTAGGTTTTGCAGTGACTCTTATCAAGTTCCATAACCAATTTTACACTTTATGAAAGTGGACTCCATTTCTTGTTTATTTTGCATCTTTCTCCTGGAAAAGATGAAGAACAATTACTGCTAATGCAAAATGAGCAGCCTCGGCACCAGATAGTCCTGTCTACTCAGATTCCAGGCTTAAGGGTCTGATAAAAAAACTCAGTGAAACTAATGGGAATCTTTCCAGAGCAGCATTACCTAAAAGGCATGGACATACTGTACTCCTAGAATCCCACGGGAGCATAATCCTATTCATCCCTTTACTACAGAATGATTAACAAAAAGGTTTACAAAATCAACCTATTTCACAATACTAAACTGCTTCCAGTGCGTTCCCAGATGTCAAATTCTCTCTACATTCCCAATGCAGAAGTCAAACTCTTCGGCTTCTCTCTTTTACAGTTTCCACTGTGACAGAGAGATGCATGATTATGAAAACATGTGGTGGCTTAAATGAATATGAAAGTAGGAGAAAGATAAAATACCATGAAGTATTAACCATTAATTCAGGGAAAATGTAGCACTACGATAAACAGCACCTAATCATGGATGTGTTCCATGATAAGTCACTGCTAAAATTTAATGCGTGGGGCATGAAGAAGCAAAATAAGAAGGGCTGAAGAAAGATCAGCACTACAAGGCCATTTAACTAAATCAGTATATTCCCATCATCACAGTTGAGTAAAAGTAAACAACAGTTGTTTCTAAATGTCTCATTTTTATACTGCCTATTCCAATACTTGCTATACTGCTCAAAACCTTAGCCCCTGGAAGCATAGGATTACACCAGCTTCCCAGCTGCCATTTTCTTGTCTTCTTAAAGCAGGCTTTAAAAATGGGAACATGAAGCAAACTCACTCAAAACCCTCAAAAGAAAGGGACTAACCAAGCTACTGCTTTTTTTTTTAATGCCTCAGCTTTCAAAAAATCTCCTGAGTGTTTTTGTTTCTGGCTTTAATTACAGAAGTCAGAAATACTGGAACAGAGGCTGTGTCAATGACCAAACTTATGAGTCAAATTAACCAGCAGCAAATCATTCACAACAGATGTTAGACCTACAGAAAAGAAACATACAGCGGGGAAAGAATATCTGCAAGGAGGTGATCAGAATGAGGAATGAGCTTGTCACAAGGTTCAGGATGGTAGAAAGCAAGCATTGCAGTGATGTTTCTGGGTTCTATGTTTCCAGTGCTAACTGCAAGTAAGAAACAAAGCACTCCTCCAGTGGAGTAGGTTTACTGAGAAGCCCTAGATAGCTATTCGAACTTCTAGGAGAAACAGCCATTAAATTACTGCTATTTTACAGTCTCCACAGGCTTGAGTCAAACTAAGCTCAGATATGGGAACTGCACCTTTTAACTTCAAATTCAGCTCCTCTAAAACCATCCTTCTCTAAATCCTCTTCCTTTCATGGGCAAGTTACTAAGTGTTTCTACTACATCTGTTAGATCAGTTAAACAAAACTCACAGAAAGAAACTTGGTAGCAATTCTTTCCTACATACCATCTCAGTTTTGATTTATACTTTAATGCATCTTATTATCAGCTCAGGAACAGTCAGGGCTATATGGGAATTCACATACATCAACATAAGCACCGAAATTTAGGAAAAGGGAAATGTAATTCAGACACAGTGATTTTATTTAACTTTGTTATTACAATCCTGACCACTGTACTTATAAGGAATGCACAGAACAAAATATGCCTACACATTGCATTTTCTAATCCTAAGGATTGATATGGAAAAAGTATAGACTTATAAATGCCGTGGACATGAGAGACACACAAAAGTATACACCCTGTCCCCACCGACCCTGTACAGACGCAGAGCATCTCATTTTTATCCATTACTTTACTTGAAAGCCTGCATGGGAAAAGTGCTCAGAAAGCTGTATACTCCAAAATAAGTATGTCCTGGCACAAAATTATGGGGCTATGGATGGCTCTCAATGGGATATCAGCACTAATTCCAGTCTTATTTCTCTGTTCAAAACAGCAAATTGATGGGCACACACTACCTCACTGAGGACGTTTATGGCAAATTTTGCAGTCATACACAGCCAAAGAGGACATGTTTTGAACCTGTAAGTTACTCATACATTTTTCATTTTAAATAAACCTGTAGTTTTATTGTACAATAGTACAGCATGTGTCTTTTTAACCAAAAGCTCAGCATCACGGAACACTTTAATCTTCCATTTAAACATACACAGTCCTACAACACAGCTCAGTTCCGCTAGGAAAACTACATAATGAATAAATTTATTGAGAGTTCTGGCTACGGTATTCTGAAAGAGGCTTGCTTACAGCAAGAACAGTGGCAGTGGTTCCGGTGTTTAACATTTAATTATTTTAACCTGTTCTCAGCACAGCAATAGCAAGAAGTCATCAAGAGTGAAACAAAGAGATCATTTAGGGGACACCACATTTGATAACAAATGCATGAAACAGTAGACCAGAGGATCTCACACATGTATACAAGTACAGATTAGAAATCTGTTATGAGATCACTTTGATGCAATGTCTACACTAACTATGCCACACAATCCATCACACAGGAAGACTGGATGCATGACAGGCATTTCACCATGTAGTAGTATTGTTTGGATTGAAATTGTTAGGCTTGAAAGGGGCAGAGGAGGGCATTCTGTACAAATATACACTTGCCTTATTAGTTTACAGGTCAGAAATACTCCTGTAGCCATTTGCCCACATGCCAGCAGTCTCCTGTTACAATTTACTTTTAGATGGTTTGCTTTGATATTACATGGTTCAGCTGAAACCAAGTACTGTTACTTCCAGACAGAACGTGTTCTGTGTTACGTGTCTTAGCCTTTCAAATTGTCATAAACACCTGTGTTGGTGTGACTAGGCATCCCTTATGCATGTTCCTGTGCAAGGATAGTCAAAAGTTGTTATCAAGACATGTTCAGATAAAATTTTTCATTTGCAAAGAGGTTCCTCATTGCAATGGAGATTTGAATTTCATCACTGCTTAACAACTTACTGCAAGTGAAGTTCCCCTGAAGTCTGGAGTTAAAATATCTAATACCTAAATGAGCTACAGATCATATAAACTCCTGATCAGAGACAGAATGTTTGTCGTATTGTTGTTCAGTTTATCACTGTATGTAAAACCTTAAGCCTGTTAAAGGATCAAATGCTATTTTTATTTCAAACTCTCAGAAAACAGTAATTTCAGTAAATTTTTAAATACCCAAAGGAGGTAAATTTGGATCCTACTCCTAAGCATGTGATTTTTCATTTACAGCAGGAACATGATAGTGCCTTGTTGGTTGGTTCTGAATGGTACTGAATTCCTACAGCATCACCTAAAATAATATGTTCATTAAAACACAGTGATACTAAAGAAACAGAGGAAGGAAATTGATATCAAACATCTGAGCTTAAATTAAAATAGACCAGCAATAGTGTGTAATCTTTCAAACAGATGAGATGTTTAGCTGCTATCGAGTAGCATACCAGCAGTGGCTTCGGGAGAGTTATACCAAACTTACACCCTCTACGGTTTACATATACTCTCTGACTCCACAAATTTTACTCATCTTAGGCAAAAAAAAAATGAAGCAAGTTAATTCAAACATACTAAAAAAAAAAAAATAAAATTGGGGGGAATAGGACCTTTTTAATTCAAAGTTAATTTTTGTATCATCTTCAAGCATTTTAGAAAAAATTCACCACACTGAAAAAAATTTACTTATCCATCATGCTTCTTCTAGATAACACTAATCATCAGAGGAAACCAAGCTGGAAACAACACCATACTTGGCTAAATGGAAGTCCTCAGAAGACTTCCAGTTCATTGTCTAAACTGTAATGTCTTGATAGCTTTCAGTGAATATACAAACTTTCAGTTGATCATTTAGACACCACTGACACATGGAAAGATTGTTGGAAAAGACAGTTATCTATCTAAAATGGACATCACCTGAAACAGACTTTTTTCTTGCTATAAAACAACCACAAGCAGTATATTAACAAGATGCACAAGCTGTTCTTCACTCATTCAGAATTTTTTATTTGGTTAATAAGTAATGAGAAAAAACTAAAACTTGACCCTGAAATATCATAACAGTTTAAGGAATAAAGCTCTGCTGTTCCCTTAATTCACTTCATGCCATCTTTAATAAAAGAGCTTATGCAGATTCCTTGTCCTTACTAAAATTAAGCCAGTATGTTTCTTACATATTTAAATAGCCCCAACACCAGACACACATGAAATGTTATACTGCATTTTAATTCTTGTAAAACATAATTACACAACACGCCATAAATCTTTTCAATAACACCCATTATAGGTCTCAGTAAAGAGCACTTTCTACTACTATACACTGTCAGCTATTTCTGGCAGTATTGGGAATTGACTATAGCATATTTATTTTTTAAAATCAAAGAGTTAACCTACATATTCTGAACTTACAAATAATACACAAGAGACTGTACTCCCATACAGGCTGCAGAGACATTCACTCTTTTTTTTTATTATTTGTATGCAAGAGTAAATTTTCTGTAACAATATGAATTAAAATTAATAGCTTATTTACTAGCTAAGAGGCTAGTAGTTATTTGTAATCATATTAATCAAAAGATAATTGAAAAAATCCAAGGTTAATTATTGTGAAGTGCACAAAATCTAGAATATAGGGATTTTTCACAGTACACTCTACTAAATCAACATAGAATAGTTAAAAGGTGTAAAGCCAAAATCTTAATTTAAAAATTTAGTGTTTCTGACATCATCTTCCACCATTCCATCAACTCTTCTTTCTCCTCTTCTTTTCTTTCAGACAATGACTCCAGCTCAAAATCAACCTAAGAGAAACAATCAAAACCACTGGTAAGACTTGTAGAAAAAAAGAAGCGTAGGCTTTTAAGAGTCATTTATTGTAAGAGTTAGTTATTATAAGTTGTTTAACACAGACATGAGGCTTAGGGAGATACTTTCCAGTTTAGGTTTGGTTTATTCCAGAGTGCCTCAAGGCTAATGTAAACATGTGCAGTACTAGCATATCAGTACAATAAGCTTATGTGAAAACACACATAGGCTAGCAAACTTTCAAAAAAAGAGACTTTTTCCTATATAATAGACAATAAAGCAATACACATGTTAGCACTTACCACAACTGCAGGGCTAAAGGGCACAGCAACTTTTTTAGTTATTGCTAGATAGCCTGGTGCTGAGGCTGTAAGTTTGTAATTTCCAGGAACAAGCAATCTCCAGTAATCACCGTCCTTGGCTGTAAAGAAGAAGAAAAAAAAATTCCAAATAAATAGGTATAAAACTAATTGTGCTGCTAATGGAAAGGGACTGTGTATCTTGTCAGAGCCTTTTGTATTCCTGTTAGACATTTCCTTTTGCCTTTTCTTATAGCCTATCTGAAAATATTCTTCCATAAGAGCTCTATAAATATGTCATTATAGATTTTCTTTTCAGGTAAACAAAACACAGATTTAAATTCTAAAGCTGTGCTGTAGCCTACATGAAAGATTTTGCCTGCTGAAGCTGAAAGCTCTCCATCACACTGAAGAAAAGAGTAATATGGGATAAACTTCAGTGAGAACCTCATGAAGTTCAACAAGGCCAAGTATAAGCTCCTGCACCTGGGTCAGGGCAATTCCAAACACAGAAACACACCAGGCTTAGACTGGATTGAAACCAGCTCTGAGGAGGACTTCGGGGCATTGACTGCCAACAAGCTTAACATGAGTCAGCTTGTGTGTGCCTGCAGCCCAGAAAGCCAATTGCATGTTGGACTGAACTGAAAGAAGCATGACCAGCAGGTCAAGGGAAGTGATTCTGCCCCTCTGCTCTCATGAGACCCCACCTGCAGTACTGCATTCAGCTTTGGGGCTCCCAACACAAGAGGGTTTGGACGTGCTTGAGTGAGTCCAGAGGGCCATGAAGACGATCAAAGGGCTGGAGTACCTCTCCTATGGAAACTGGCTGAGAGAGCTGGGCTTGTTCAGCCTGGAGAAGTATTTGGGGAGAGCTTAGAGCAGCTCCAGTGCCTAAAGGAGACCTATAAGAAATCTGGAGAGACACTATTTACAAGGGCGTGTAGTGACAGAACAATTGCGAATGGCTTTAAACTGACAGAGGGGAGATTTAGATTAGACATTAGGAATAAATTCTTCACTGTGAGAGTGGTGAGACACTGGCACAGGTTGCCGAGAGAAGTTGTGTTTGCCCCATCCCTGGCAGTATTCAAGGCCAGGTAGGATGGGGCTTTGAGCAACCTGGTTTACTGGAACACATCTCTGCCTGTGGAAGGGAGGGGTCTGGAACTAAATGGTCTTTAAGGTCCCTTCCAACCCAAACCATTCTGTGATCATCTTCTTCACATCATCCTCTTCTCTAGAAACGACCTTCTCCCATTTTCACAAAGACTCTGATCCTCCCTGTACCAGCAGTGGGCAATTACCTAACTTCTCACAGGCCAATATTCTGAATTTCTCTATCTCCAGAAAACATTACAAAGCTGTTCTAAAGGCCATTTAAAAGACTTGGTCATGCTCTTACTGCGGGTTGCTTAAATGCTTTTTCAGCACATCTACAGCTACACAGCACACAGAGGGAAACATTACTTAAATGTCTGCAATTCACACAGCTAAAAACGTCAGTAGTCAGTCCAGTTGTTCCCAGACTTTTCATAAAACAGAAGGGAAAAAAGTACTGCTGCAGAGCTATGATAATGATCTAATGATTCCTGGCACTGGAACAAAGCTGAATTTTAACTCGTGAACAAAGAAGCCGGGTGGTGGGTGGTGCAGGGTGGGGATGGGGGGAGAGGGGTAAGCCAAAGTATATTTATCCTTCTTTTTGAATATATTAAAACTCAAGTACTTGTTTTCCTCACTGTTTTCACAATACATGACTTCCAGGCTTATACACACACAGTGATAGAGAGAGGACTCATGGTTAGATGTTTTTCTGCACCACAGCATGAGCTGTAGTACCATATACATTACTCCTTTATAGCTCAAAATACCTCATTGCACAACTTAATCTCTTTTTATTACTCCTGAAAATTGATTTCCAGCTCTATACTTTTTGCCTTCTTATATGCAGTGAAAGAAGGTGGTAAATGTTATCACAGACTATTCTCCTGCTTGGCAAAAATGATGGCCTCTTTGCAGGTGGTAACAGAAAAAAACCAAATTGAAGCCAACTGAAGGGTCTACCAGTCCTGTTTCATAGTATTATGCATATCTAACTGTACATAACATCGAGCAAAAGACCATAGTGAAAGCTCATGCATAAAGCAGTAACATTTTATTATTGCTTTTCTAATTAGCATCTTTATAGAATCACAGAATCATTAGGGTTGGAACGGACCTCTGAGGAACATCTAGTTTAAATATCTGTCAAGGCAGGGCCACCTAGAGCAGGTTGCACAGGAACGTGTTTAGGTGGGTTTTGAATGTCACCATTCCACAACCTCCCTGGGCAGCCCATTTCAGTGCTCTGCCATCACCAATGTAAAGGAGTTCTTCCCCACGTTGAGGTAAAACTCCTTGTGATTTAGTTTATGGCCATTGCTCCTTGTCCTGTCACAGGCACAACTGAAAAGAGTCTGGCACCATCCTCCTGGCACTCACCTTTGAGATATTTATATACATTAATGAGATTCCCCTCTCAGTTTTCTCTTCTCTAGACTGAACAGGCAGAGCTCCCACAATCTCTTCTCATACAAAAGATGCTCCAAATCCCTGATCATACTTGTGGCCCTCTGCTGGACGCTTTCCAGGTAGCTCCTTGTCCTTCTTGTACTGAGGAGGCCAGAACTAGACACAGCACTCCACATGTGGCCTCACTAGGGTCCAGTAGAGGGGGAGGATTACCTCCCTCGACCTGCTGGTCACACTCCTCCTGGTGCATACCAGGATACTACGGGCCCTCCTGGCCACAAAGGCACACTACCGGCTGATGATCAACTTGTCATCTAACAATACTCCCAGAAGTATTGCACAAACAAAACAAAATTGTCATTCAGAATAAGAAAGCATAGGTCTCAAGGAAGACTGCAAATTTATACTGTGTGAGCTACCTCTGAATTAATTTCTAGAACAAAGGACCACCATCAAAGATGTAACACATAATTTTCTACAAAGAACAGCACAGTAATTTCTTCTTTTAGAACTGCCCTTCTGAAAAAAAGTCACATAATTGTAAACAGCAGAGAGAATTTATCCTTGCAGAAGTTATGCAAACTGAAAATCTGACAAGAATTTGCATGCCAAAAGGTACGACTGCACTGTAAGTAATATTACCCTTTTGGACGACAACTTAGCCTTCAAACTCAACAAGGCATTGCCAATAGAACTTCAGATTCTGACAGAGCAGTGAAACACTACTTGAACCACAAATCAGAAGACAAACAGCACAAATAACCAGCAGTCACCAGAACCAATTCACTTCAGATATCCATGAAACCCCATCAACCAGTCTCAGCTAGTCTGAGAAAAAAATACAAGAGAAAAATTAATGAAATCCTGCAGATAGCAAGCTGCTTGAGGCACAACATGCTTTCCTGGCTTCAAAATTTTGCTCTCTTAAAGCCTCAGAGAGTAAGATCTGAAATGGCTCCACGCTGCCAAGGAGAGGGATGAGCAGTATATTCCAGCACTTATTTTGCTGAGGCTCACCTGATGTAATGTCATGGCTTATCCCCTCCACAGAAATCGTAGCGTTTGCTATTGGATTGCCCTGAAGGTCTTTAACAAATCCCTTCACTCCTCGATGAATCTAAAATAAATAAAGTCAAAATACATGCAAAATCACTGGAAAATTTCATTAAGAAAGATGGCTTTTTCATCAGTGAGATATTTACTGATATATCACAATGCACGTTACATTAACACGGTCTACATACTGACACCTACCAAGGATAATTACTGTCATAATAGAACAAACAGTGAAGAGGAAAAATAATTCAGTTGGTAATTATACCAATCCCTCTGTGCAGTGCAAGCATTTCTCAGAAATACGTAGCAAAATAATAATATATGTGAACAATGACTTGAAAGTCATTGTCACTACAGAATAACCACTGTACTTTCAAAGACAGCCTAACAGAAAAAAACCAACTTTTCTTCTTTTTTTTTTTCTTTTTTTTTAAGTTTCATCAGATGGAAGAATTTAGGGTAATAATGGACATAACTTCTTAAAAGGGAAACATTAACAAATTTAAGTGAGGCCACTTGGACTTTGCTGGGCAATCCTAGTGTGAGATGCTTGAGCTCTATTGTGCATCCAAAACATCCAGACCTTTCAGTTGGGACCTCACAGAGTCACAACACTCCCTACAAGGCCTGTGACAGAAAGGTGATGTGTGTCATGTCCTAGCTTCTTCTTCCCTCTTAGATAATATACACCAGGTAACCGCACTAGCAGTACCTAACCTGCCTGTTCCCAGCACGTATTAATTTAAAGTACTGATTTAATTGCAGTGTGTGGAGACCAGTCCTGCTTGTATTCTTTAAGGATGACCTGAAAGCAGAGCTCCTCAGAGGCAAGAAGCTGAGTTCAACTGCTTTTTTACAGCTTGAGATACGGAGCTCTCAGACCCAAAGAATGGGACAATTTGAACCTTTGCAGAGATGAATCTCATTGGGAGCCTGGAAACTAAATGTGGAAGTACTGTGGAGTTAGGCTTTACTGATGCTGTGACATTTCAAAAGACTTGTGGATAACAAAGTTTATTTTAAGATTTCAATATTCCCCCTTATGAATCTATATAGTGTATTCAGCTGCTACAATTTAATTCACCAGAATCCTCTATTTTACCTCATCAGAAGCCTGATACATATCAGTTTAGAAAAGCAAGAAGTACATATTTGCACCATCCTCAACAATCAAAGGAGAGCTGAAGCACAGACATGCACCTCTTGCCTTTTATGAGGATAAAAAGCAATGCCAGATAGACCATCTGAACTTCAAAGATAAAGCCAGCAGCTCCACAGGAGCAAAGGAAGCTGGCAAAATAATCTCTTACACATTGGTAATTTTTAAAATTCAGTATTTTCTGGCTCAGTTTTCCATGACTCAGAAAATTAATCCACATGAATAGGAGCTGAACAGTTTGAGATGGAACCCATAATAAATGGGTAAAAGTCTGCAGAGTGGGTAGAGCCTTTTCCTCAGCCTCCATACAAATCACTAGCAGAATGATCTAATTCAAACATATCAAAATACTCAAATACTTCAGATTTCTGGATAGCTAAAGCATTTCTGCACAAATTAGTTCTTAAAGAAATTAATGTATGAAGTGTCTGGTTCTGCTAAAAAAGTATCTTTCTGTTTTCACAATCCCACATCTGCAGCCATTAATGATATCAGATATATTTGTGCTCTTTAACTACAATATCCAGGTTTCAGGAATTCAATATTCCCACACTGCTTGGAAGCATCATTTCCATGTAGCCTGTTACATTGGCATGAAATGATTAAAAAGAAAACACCAGAAAAAAAAACCACCGCACACAAATCCCCACGAGTTTATTTCAGAGTCTTAATGCCTACCAACCCACTAGCACAATACTATCTAAATCAGAGAGCAGTAAAATATCTAGAAAAACAGGATTAGAGGTGTCCCCTGGCATTACACTGAACTG
Organism: Forpus xanthops; assembly: GCA_032466535.1. Classification (NCBI taxonomy): domain Eukaryota; kingdom Metazoa; phylum Chordata; class Aves; order Psittaciformes; family Psittacidae; genus Forpus; species Forpus xanthops. The sequence continues at coordinate 34,518 of JASSUY010017441.1, forward strand.
CCAGGAAGCTGAAGTCTAATCCAGCCGTCTAGGCTCCCTATACATCCACAGTGATCCATCTCACATCTGTACACACATTCTCATATCTGTAGAGGGCAATCTATCTCTCTTAGAATACATGCTAGTGCTGGGGGAATGAATTATACTCTCTGATGATGTGTATTTCTTTTCATTGAGAAAGCTAATGCAAATCATTTAAATGAAATGTCTGCAGGAGCTTGAATAAGGTGAGATTCTATACCATAACATCCTTTTTTTCCCCTCTTCTTCCACATATTTATAAAGATTACACAGGATTTACCACTTTAGAGACATACAAGAACTATGGAGCACCAACTGGATTAATATGAAATTTTGAATTAGATGTTCACACAAACAAAGTTTGCAAACTTTATGCACAATAACTAGAGTTTTGCCATCCTCTTTTCTGTTACCTGTTCAATGTAATTGATAAGAGAGTTCTTGTTGTCCTCCCAGTAGCCCTTCAGAGTTTCTTCAGGTGGGAATTTTTCACAGCTAAGCTCCACAGTGATTTCAAAGCAGTTGCTGCTGAGGTAATTGAAATCCTGCATCCCTGCAATGCCAAAAAAAAAGAGAATTAGTGATACATTTTACATTCTTCTGGAACAAATAAAGGAGAACACATGAAATGCTTAATACACCTATTAAGAAAAGAATACAGTTGGTGCAGTTCTTTCTTATTTCAGAAGCATTAAACTGGAGAAACAAGATAGACAAGTAAGTCACCAAAAAATTTGCTTCCCAGGTAAAGCTTGGAAAAGACTTGACACTTTGCCTGTATACTTCTACCTGACGCTGCACCTGGCTGGTGTGCTTCTACCTGACACATGGTTTTGGATAGCTGACAAATTATTTTTTAATCTATTCAGGAGTAGAAAATTATTTCCAATTATGCCTAAAATATTTCCATATGAGAGGAAAAGATGATCACCTTTGTAAGCCAAGAAGATTGACAATGAGTTATAAAGTAAATGAAACGTGATAAAGTGACTTTGACAAAGAGATTAATAAAGATGGGATAAAAACATGTTGGTTTGGTTTTTTTCTGAAAATAACAAGTTTCAACTTAGTTACATTTTACACTAAAAACACCATTTGATAAGGAATATTCTTTTTCTAGCAAACTTTATTTACATGGAAGCTTTTCCATGGGTAGGAGTATTTCCCACCCATTCAATGCCTCTACGAAATCAGTCCTGGACAGCCTTCAATAAAGAAGAAAGAAGAAACATTACTGTTTATGCAACTTTAATCATAGGAATTTATATATATATATAATAGCATCATCACTAGGAATAAAAACTCGATGGGAAAGATGCACCCTTTTACATTTCTGTGTCCCTTCTCTTAGTACATGGAAATATTGCCTATTTTCTGAAATCAGTGAACTGGTAACCAAAGGAGTTTCCAGCATTGTGACTGGATGAACCAGCTAGGGAGGAACCGTAGCTGTCCCCAGGAGAGTTATAAATATAATCTTTTCAGAAGCTGATGTAGAATTTGCTCTTGCCTTCCCAGCCTATCTAGCTAGCAGAGTCATTGGATTCTCAAATGGAGCACTGAAAAGAAAAAGGCTACCAAGCATTTTGAGCATCCCCATGGAAGTCACTGGGGGATTGAAAAGTGACTGAAACATAGCTAATTCATTCAGCCCTATATTCCCCCATGCAAACTACATAAGACACCTAACGCAGTCTCTCTACTGAAGCACTAGTGTTATTCACCAGTCCAGAAACAGACAGCTGATGTCATATCCAAAAGAGAAACATGAGGATAGCAAACAGATTGAGTCAGGTGGGATTTTGCCAACACAGTAGGGTGAAGAATCTATTTTCTGCCAATCAAGCAATGATACTCCTAATTACTGGTAAGAACAAGGATTTTTCAGATTCTAAAAGAAGCTTTTTGCTTCCAAACCTTTCTTAGATGGCTAAAAAATGAGGACATAGAGGACAAAGGTGCTCCTCAGAGGGACAGCTTTGACATCCCAACAGGCAGAATGCAAGATGGACCATTCAGCAGTACATATCAATAGAGCAGCAGAGTCATAAGTAAAATCCTGACAGCAGTGCTGACTGCCAGGCATCTGTTCTAGGCACCTGATAATGTTGTTTGTCTTGATTTTTGCCTCTCTTCTACAAGAAAGGAAGACCCTGTGAAGAGGAGAACAGGGAGAATTCTACTGTGGTGCCAGGAACTCTTGATCATACTGCCCAAATTCTCAGCAAGTTCCCCTCTTCCCTTTCCCAAAGAGAAAGGATGCCCTGGTTTCTCAAGAACAGAATACAGAAGCAAAATATTTTTCCATTTTTGTGCACAATACCCATATCTTCTAGTTTCTTTTCCGCTTCCTGATCTGGTTCACAGTTCATATGTTTCTTCTGAAAAGTTTTAAGACTAAAGTTTCCAAGAAAATTTTCACTTGAACTAAGCAATGTTTAGTTATTTTCCCAAGGATTCATAGAATCGTAGAATAGTTAGGGTTGGAAAGGACCTTAAGATCATCTAACTCCAAACCCCCTGCCAGGGGCTGGGACATCTCACACTAAACCATGTCACCCAAGACTACGTCCAACCTGGACTTGAACACTACCAGCAATGGAGCATTCACAACCTCCCTGGGAAACCCATTCCAGTGCCTCAACACCCTTACAGGAAAGAATTTCTTCCTCAGATCCAATCTAAACTTTCCCTGTTTAAG
>JASSUY010017442.1:0-31063 GCA_032466535.1 Forpus xanthops
CCTTTCCTTTCCTTTCCTTTCCTTTCCTTTCCTTTCCTTTCCTTTCCCCTTTCCTTTCCTTTCCCCTTTCCTTTCCTTTTCCCTTTCCTTTCCTTTCCCCTTTCCTTTCCTTTTCCCTTTCCCTTTCCCTTTCCTTTTCCCTTTCCCTTTCCCTTTCCCTTTCCTTTTCCCTTTCCCTTTCCCTTTCCCTTTCCTTTTCCCTTCTTTTTCTGTAGAGAAGCTGGATCTATATGTTCAGTCTGAACCCCGGGGTAATAGGACACCTCAGTTATTTTTGGCTGGTACTTGACCATTTCAGTAACAAATACTTACTATTTAGCATGAAAATTTGTTGGAAGAATAAATACTTCTATTGGGACAATGAATACAGAAGGAAAGAGAAAGGCAAGCTTTTGAAATCAAGAAATCATCAGTGATCGTCAGATCACAGAATCATATAATAGTTAGGGATGGAAAGGAGCTTAAGATCTTCTAGTTCCAATTTCCCTGCCATGGGAAGGGACACCTCACACTAAACCATGGCAAACAAGGCTATGTCCAACCCAGCCTTGAACACCATCAGTGATGGAGCATTCACAAATTCCCTGGGCAATGCATTCCAGTGCCTCACCACCTGCACAGTAAAGAATTTCTTCCTTATATCCAATCTAAATTTCCCCTTTTTAAGTCTGAACCCATTACATCTTGCCTTAACACTACAACCCCTGATGAAAAGTCCCTCCCCAGTATCCCTATAGGCCCCCTTCAGACACTGGAAGGCTGCTATGAGGTCTCCATGCAGCCTTCTCTTCTCCAGGCTCAACAGCCCCAACTTCCTTATCAAAAGCAAGGCAACAAGAAAATGGATACAGCTGCTCAAAGTAAAATGAAATTTGTTTAATCAATTAGAAGACTTGAATGCAAAGATTAATTACAATCCAGTGAACAAAAACATTCTGCTTTAGTGCATCAACCTCTGACAGAAAGATCAAGGTGAACTGAATGCCTTCTTGATGCCCCTTCTATCTGCTTTTCAGTAAGTCTATAATTATAACAGAAATGGCTTGGATCACACTCCAACACTTTTTTGCTATACTTTTTAAAACTGATATAAAAAAGTAGACTGAAGTATAGAAGGGGAAGGTGAGGTGATAAAGAGATGAGAAAGGAGAAGAGAAAAAGCAAACAGTAACAGAAATGGGAGAGAAAAAAAGATAATGGAAGAGCAAAATCCTTTAATTGGGCCCTAGCTCAATAATGAATGCAGAATCTACTGCTTTGTATAAGCCAATTGCAAATCAATTTTTTTCTGAAACATTTATGGATAAAATCATGAGCAATCTGATCTGAAGTTACAGATAACCCTGTTTTGATCAGAAGATTGGACTAGGTTGTCTCCTGCAGTCCCTTTCCATCTAAATTATTGTAAATTATCCTGCTGTTGTTGCTCCACTTTGGCTCTGTACTTATGATGAGCTTTCCAAATGTATCTTACTCTTTTAGATAAATAAATTTGCTTTAGACATACTGCTAAGCCTCTTGCAAAACCTTTTGTGTTGAGAAAAAAATAGAGTGAAGACCAAGAATACTATTCTGTCAAAAAAAATATTTAAAATCTTGCAGATCTTAAATTCAGAGCAATTAATATGGAGATGTCTTTAAAAATTCCTGATCTGTGGTTGTTTAAAGCTGTGGACGTTGTATCATTAATTATCACTAGGTGACAAGTTACCGTAGCTTTAGGTAAAATGTAATTTTTGTTAGTGTTATGGATTTAAAAGCAGCTTTAAAGCTCACTGACTCAAACATTTAACCTGATTTATGGGTTGTGCTCTGAGAGTTCTAAGGCTAAGTCTCACTAAGGTCACTTTAAATGACTTTTAAAATTAAGTAAAGAACTGAATGTAACTACTAATCTAAACATACTGTGAAATATTAATTATACATTTTAAGTGAAGGGAATAACCAAGAAATAATTTAATCTGTGACATATAATAAATCCCAAAATGTATCCTTGCTGAAGGCATTTTCTAAATAAACACTTTTTTTTAAGCCACAAAGGAACTGAAGTTGAAAGCATTCATTATTGACTCAGAAGCTGTTTATTAAAACATTTTCTTTTGTGGTTACCTGTTAAAAATACTCAAATGTTTCTAAAGGGTGAATACATTGAGAGAAAAGTAAAATAACCTAACAGGAAAGGGAAGGAAAGATCTTTGTATTATGCCTGGCAACGTTTGTTAGTGAGATAAAACTACTTAAGATCAATTGCAACTGCAGAGTTGATATAAAATACATTTTAAGTTCACAAAAGTTCTAACATTTTTGTCAACATATCATAAAACTGCAAAAAAATGGGACCTAAACAAAAAAATGTTCAAATTGCTTGTGAACTTCTAGGCACACATTGCTCATATTTTCATACAGGAAGTCCCCTGTTCAAAACAAGCTCTGCACATTTCAGAACCTAAGTATCACATATACATTCTAAACAAAACTTGAAAAAAAGAGTCCTGATTATGCTGATCTCTGTGTACCAGACAATTTCACCAGTACTAGAATAAGACAGGTCAGGAAATCCTTCATGGAATACAAACGTTACTCTTTCAGTATTTAATCCTTTCGAACTTTTTTCTGTACAATTTGAGTAGTACAGGGCCATGTGCCAGTTTACTACTGAAGAGATAATGTGCTTTTTCCTCATGAGCTGTGCAGATATCGAATATATAGACTCTACAGAGAGACTATTATACTTAGAAACATTGTAAATGAAATTCTTCTGCCCTTCAAAATACATAAAGAAAAGAATACCAGAATTAACCTTTGACCACTGGAGTTTTCCCAGCATGACCTTGCTTTAATCTGAGTAACAGTGTTATCTCACAGAACACCCACATGGGGGATCTGGAGATATGCATCTACAGATGTGAATATTTAATAAAAAAGACATGACGGGATGAGAATATTTCAGACACTTTGTCTAGTATTGTTCACATTCAACTTTTTCCTTGGCAGAGCACCTTTAAGGAAATGGCAAAAAGACAAACACACTGAAATCTGGACTCAGAGGACATTTTTCCACAAAGTTCCTACCTTTCCATGTTTCTCATTCAGAGTTGCTACCTCTCCTTTTTGATCCAGACAGCCCGGCAATTATAGATTTGAGTCTCAGTTGGTGTACCAGTTATATTTCATGTGCTCAGTATAAAAATTTTCCCAGGACCCTGTGCCTTTAGAAAGTCCCATCAAAGTAAGAATAGAGACCATGGCCAAATGGCAGTCTAATTTTTATTTTTTTTTTTGCTGAATGCTCTGTATCGCCCTAAACAGACCTTCATTTCTACTTCTTAGTCTCAGTAAACGCTCACATGTACACTTCTGCTGCTGAAAATCTGCCTTATCCTTAGTTTGACTTCCTACCTTTTCTTCTGAACATGTTGATACTGTACCATCTCTTTTTCAATAATCACAGCACATACAATTGATCATCATGTAAATATATTTGGTTTACATGCTTTTACTCAGCTTCAGAACTTTGTAAAACATTACTAATCTAGTAATGCGATTAAAGCTCAGCTACTTGTGATGGGTTGATCCTGGCTGGATGCGAAGTATCAAGCTACTCTATCACTCCTTTAGGTGTAAAGAGGAAAGAAAATATAACAAAAGGCTCATTGGTCACGGTTATTGTCTCTTGGTCCTTAAGCCATTAGACACTGAAATCCTTGCTATTTTCAGGTGTAAAGTGCATAATCTTAGGAACAAAAGGACTCAAGCCCCTACAGAATTTCAACAAAAGATGTTTGTCATGACAGTAGGAAGCAGTATGGTTCCTGTGTATGTGTATATTCCTAGGCATACTGTACTGTGCATTGTTCTGAAGTACTCCAGAAACACAGTATATTGATTCATAGGACCCCTTGAAGAGGTGACATGCCCCAAAAATACAAAACAACCTCTGCACAACATGACCTTTTTTCCTGTGGAAAAAAGCAAGACAGTAAATATGGGTTTTGTTTAGTGTTACGTTTTGTTTTGTTTTAGCAAAGCTTTTGATATTGTGCCTCACAGTATCCTTAAAAATCAAGTACAAATGCCAGATCCTGCACCTGGAATTGTACAGTCCTGGATGCACATATAGAATGGGGGACAAAACTCCTTACTGACAGGGCTGTCAAGCAGTGGGACACTCACCAGGGGAGCAGTAATGGACCCAACCCTACCAGTGTTCAAGAGACATTTGGACTATGCTCTTACATATATGGTTTAACTTTTACTTTGCCCTGTGTGGAGTCAGGAGATGGATTTGATGATCCTTGTAGGTAACTTCTAACTCAATATATTCAATGTTTCTGTCTTTTTTCCTCCTCAGACAATCATTGATACAGGTTTGATAAAGAAGAGTTAAGGTGATTTGCTGTTATAATTACCTGGCCTCACTAAAAGTGCGGCAATACAAGATTTGGAAGGGCCTCCTTCCCTCTGTGAGGAATCTGGAATAGTGTACATACACCCAGATACCACAGTTGAAATTGCTGGAGCAAATAAATCAAAATAAGATGCTGGGAAGTGATGACAAGGCTGTGCTCTTAAAAAATAGATGCAATTTAAAATATTGTATCCAAACATCACCATCTGTGCTATTTCACTAGTGCAGACACTCAGAAGAGGAATCAAGAATTCTAGAGGAAAAACAGAGAAGTTCTACTGGTAGCAGAGAGGCATTATTCTTGTACCCCTAAACTTAGCATATCAACAGAGGATGACTTTGCTACATTCGTAGTGCTTAAGTAAATGTATAGATGTATAGATGTAAGCTACAGACATACAGAAACAATGTCCATTGAACTGGAGACTCTTTACCCCTCTGAAATTGCGGTATCTGCTTCATCACTTCTCTTCTAGCCTTCCTTGATGATGCTACTTAGCCCTCAATCAAAAGAAAGGAGAGACACCAAAATGCAGGAATCATCAGTTGAAATACATAACCTACTTATAGCCCAAAAACTATAATAATGCTTGGCTGGACTTAGGCAGGAATCAATCAATGAACAGTAACAAGCCTTACAATAATCAGGTATCCAGTTAATAAAATCCATTTAGAAGAGTCTGCGTCTTGATATTCAGCAACAATTCTGAGTGGTTAAAAATACAAAGACACACAGATGCATGTATGTGTATGTGTTTAGTGAGAGGTGTTCCTGCCCATGGCAAGGGGGTTTGAACTATAGGATCTTAAGCGCCTTTCCAACCCTAATTATTCTATGATTCTACGATTACATTTATGACAATAACAATAAAATTTTTTTCCAACCTTCAGTAATTAAATGTTTTTAAAAAAAGTCTTTTACATCCTAACTGTGTCCTACGTTGTAACCTAAATCATTTTAGTCAATTTGTGAGCATGTACTTTGTCAAGTTACAAACAAATAGACTCTCAAATAAGGAGATTTAATTGTTTAGATTTTTATAAAAACATACATTCACTGAGTTACTAACATTCTGTATCATTTACATTTCCCAAAACGGAAAAAGAAAAATTCTGTCAATTGAAAGAGAGAACTTGAGTCAATTTACAACAGGTACCCTGAACCCTGCGGGATAGAAAATCCTTCTGGGCATATATTTGCTTTCAAAAATGTTTGCAATTTGTATTTAAGTGGTGACAAGTGGTGCGTGGATGAAAAAGCAAAACGTCTCTTTCATGCTCAGTGATACATAGGAAGATCATATACACACTCCACAAAAGATATTGCACATCTGTGCTCTTAAAGCTTCACTTTTCAAAACATTCCAGGATACAAAACTGTCTTCAGAGAAGGGGGAAGGGGGGAGAAAGGCATTTGCTTTATTTTATTCCTGTGCCTATAAACGTTTCTCTCTGCAGAACTGCTGCTGGCCACTGTTACAAAGATTAAGGACACAATCTCCAAGAAATAAAAGCATTAAATTGAATGCTTCTGAAGTTTAATCCATGCACAGTTTACAAAACTGGAGTCATCCATCACACACAATGCACGCACTACAGTCACACACACCCATCAGCAATGGATAATCCTTTCAAACACTCCATACTATGGCACAATCACTGAGAAAATGAACCCCTGCATTCAAGAGCACGGTAGGATTCCCATTCAGAGCTGGTTGACCTTTATCCAGGTTCCAGTTACATGCTTTTGATCGTGTGATTTTTAGGGGCTAATTTGTCATCATAAGGAAGACCATGCTGCTGACAGTAAATTTATGAGCCTAGAAATGACTGTTATGCTTATGTGTGAATCCTGTAGAAGCAGCTTGTATTAAGCATTTTAGTACTTTTGCTGCCATACATTTGTTTAGATTATTCTTCTCCATCAGAAGAACGTGTTCTCAGTGAAAGTAAACAGCTGCTTAAGGTGAAATATAGCTCATGGTCTATATAAAGTAATCTGCTGCTTCCATCTGACTTTCTTTTTAGTCATTGCTATTAGAAGTAGGCTGACCAATGTGCATCACAGAAGATTCAAAATCATGTTTGCTGACTGTACAGGGCTTAAAATCTCATGCATAAGTTTGCATTAAAATGAGGCTTTGTTTTTCGTTTGTTCTTTTGTTATCCCAGGACAGTGAGTAATATAATCCAACCGGCTGCACTGTTGTCTACAAAATGTTAGTATGCATTTTATTGCTTGTTCTTAACAATAACAAGTTGTGGTATTTGGAGCATTCTCTCACTGTAATATCTGATGTTCATTAAAAATGTTGTGCTGTTATAAATATGGCACCTGTCAGCTGGCCCAAAGTCATACAGTGGTACTTTGCATATGGCTGCATAAAGCTACAGCACAATATTTCATAAGAATATCTGAAAACAGGCTCTGAAATGTGGCTTTTCATGGCACAGACTCAAGTTGATGAGGAGACTCAAATCCAACTTTATTACAATCAAGCCCTTTTTATCCTCCTGTTCAGTGCTTTCCCAACCTGCACAAGCATGCCATGTTCAATCTCATTGGCACTAGAACTCTCCAGGTTAATAGTCCAATCACAATGCTGAGCACACGTTTTTGAGACAGTGACAGCTTCATCCCACTGTCTCAGACCCTCTCGCAACCCCCACATCACCAGTTAAGATTTCAGCCACAACTGTATCCCGGCTCATCCAATCAAAGTTTGTTTTTCTACCTTCCCTGTCTTTGAACGTTCCAACTTATTGCATCAGGGCTTGTTAAGCATTAAGGCCTCAGAGCTCATTCCCAAACTCTTTTTCATACAGATCTTACTATCTTCACTCTCCACACAGAAATGCAGAGAAAACTTGGCCAAAACTTAATGGACCAGTTACTTGAAAATTTACTAACCAGCAATGGCATCACTTATCAACTTCATAGTGAATCTAACCCTATGCAGATGGGTAACTGGCTGGATATTTGATTTTCACAGCTACAGAAGAGACTTCTTTGCTTCCCAGGGAATTTTGCTCTTCCCCCTTTTCCTGGATTCAGCAGTAGAAGTAATTTTCCTCCTTCTTACTAGCTGATGCAGTGCTGTGGTTTCGATTTTCAGCCTGGGAACAGCGCTGATAACACCGATGGTTTCAGTTGCTGCTCAGTAATGTTTACTCTGACCAAGGACTTTCTGAGTCTCACGTTCTGCCAAGAGAAGAGGTGAAGCCAGGAGGAAGCAGAGGCAGGACACCTGACCCAAACTAACCAAAGGGGTATTCCATACCACAGCACATCATGCCCAGTACATAAACTGTGGGCAGTTACCTGGAAGGGCTAGGTCACTGCTCTGTCGGGCTGGGTATCTGTCAGTGGGTGGTGAGCGGCTGTATTTTCTTCCCTTGTTATTTCCCTTATCATTATTATTATTGGTGGTAGCGACAGTGGTTTGTGTTATACCTTAGTTACTGGACTGTCCTTATCTCAATCCGTGGGAGTTAACATTCTTTCCATTCTCTTCCCCATCCCTTCTGGCATGAGGTGGGAGAAAGATGGGGAGTGAGAGAGAGACTACGTGGCTTTCTGAGTTACAGCTAGAGTTAAAGCACCCCCTCTTGAAGAGCTTGATGCATCTCATTATATGTATTTCCTAAGTGGTAGTTTTCTGATTCCTAAGGAGGTTAAATGGCCTGACAGACTGAGAATGATGCCAAAAGCCAAACTCCCAAGCAATAGCATTGTCTCTGACATCAACTCACTATGCAGTTTGGATTTAACAGATGCCATTTTTCCCTAAATGAGGGTAGTATTATTTAGGAACCACAAAGAGAGAAGAGAGGAATAATTATTATTTTACTGTGTTTGAAAACACAAAACAGCAAATTTATCCATTCAGCTATGCATGAGTTGTTGAGGTTTCAGAGTTTTCCTGGGTAGTAAGGAGAGGAGACAGATTTCGCTGGAGACTATGCCATCAGCAGAACAAAAAACAGTTGCTAAGGGAAGATGCATGTGGGAACTGTGAGACGAAGCCCAGATTGAGGAAAGCTGATTTATTTTCTAATCAGAGTGGAGAAAACAAGTAATTGCATCAGTCTGAGGGGAGAGCTGCTGAAGAGGCTCTGCCTGACCCCCTACCTCACTCAGCACCTGTCTCCAGCTGGCAGCAAGCAGACCTGGCATAGCAGGGATGCCAGGATAGAGCAAGAGCCAGGAGGGAGCCAATATGAGTGGGAGGCTGCAGCTGGGTGACCCTCACTGAAACACAGAACGTTAACTGCAAATGCCACCATGGGGCAGCCTGGCATCAAGCTGGCCAGGAGCAGCTCCAGGCAGCTTTGACAGCTGCTGCACATACATCTGCTCTTTGCTCCCGCCAACATTGGGAAGGCACCAGTCTGTATGAAGAGCTAGTTTATCAGCCCAAAGTCCACAGATCACTTTGGACCTGCATCAGGGAGTTGAGAGTCATCAGCCAGCAGCACTCAGACCAAGGCTAAGCCCAGCCCCATGGTGCTCCTATCTTCTTGCTGAGACACTCAGCAAGTTTCTCCTGTACTGGATAAATCACCCCCACAACATTCTTCAGCTCCTAGACATGATGTGTGCTGTTAATCCTTTCTCCAGGCTGGGAGGTGATCAGGTAGGGGCAAGTACCAGCAGGTGAGCTGCCATCATCTGTGTCATCCCCAGGCCCATGCTGGATGGCTGGCCATGGCAGGTCTTTCAGGGGCAGGAATGGTAGCCTTTCATTCTTAAGCACAGCTTTATGTGAAGTTTATTTGGACAATAGGCAGCTTTCAAAGATTTCGTAAATTAGTAAAAAGCAACTGTAAAAGCAGACTTTTCTGGACACAGCCGTAACTGCTGCATCCTTTGAGCCTATTAACGAGATCCTAGGGCTTAGTCTGTAGTTCAGAGGACTGCTGATTTATACTAGGCAGCTTTGTGGGAACTTGCTTTCTGGTGGCATTTCCAATTAAAAGCAATGAGAAAACAATACTGGGTGTTTTTCTCACTCTCCACAGTTTTTCACAATTAGAAACACTCAAACTATTTCACTGTCTATCTGGATATATGTTAGGAAGCCAATATAGAAAAACGCCAAACAGATGCACTGAAAAATAGCAGCAGGCTGAAGTACTAACTTTAAAAGCTATTAGAAATCAGTCAGGACTTAGCAGGGCCCAAGGGCAGAGCAATGTAATGGGAGGTAGTCTATTAAATATAAAAGTCAATTGTGCAACAAGTTCAATGCTTCTGTCTTCCATCACAAAAAATTAAAGCAAAAGAGATGATGCCAGCTTGGTCCCTCATCTTGTCACAGGCTCACAGCCTAAGGGCTTGTGTCTTACAACTGTGGTCCCATGGATAGATCCAAGTAAAGGACACTCAGGCAGGCATTTTTAAGAACCTACATTCAGAAAATAGTGAAGGTGGCTACTATCAGTTCAGATATTCTGGTCTGATGTTTGAAGATAGTGCCTCAGTGCTACTTGAAGATCACTTTAAAAACTCCTTTAAAGTGCAATGCCACTGATTGTGAAAAAAGAAAAGCAAAACATTTACCAATGCCAAATGAAAGCTTAGGGAGAAAGTACATCTGAAGCATTTCTTAAATATTACCTATACCTTTCCCCCTCAGGGAGATCACTTCTCATTGGCACTTAAAAATAAGAAACATATTTTTTCCTGAAGTATTTTTCTTACCGCTTTTCAGGTTTTCTACCACTTGCATTACATTCATACATTCAGAAACCAGGTGTAATCATAAATCCAAAAATGAAGTGAAACATTTGTACAATCTAGCCCTTGGTCTCTGAAGAAAAATGTTTTTAAAAGTAATTCCAAAATAAAATATGTAAACCTACATACTTGCTCAGTCTTGTTTGATATTACCAGTGCTGGCAAGAGGCATTGCTCAAAACAGCAGACTGAGTGCAGATTTACACGAAGTGTATCCTGTACTGTAGGAAAGCCTTAATGTTGCTTTCAGACTAATTAGTGATTAATCTTCTGAAGTAATAAAAGTCACCAATTTCATCTATATGTTAGAAATACACCAAATACTGAGAACAGTGGGAAAAGCACATCACTGCATTTGATCCTACTGTGCAGATTTTATAATGTGTAGAAGAGCCTACAGTTATGGGAGAAGAGGAACCCCAAGTGCCTGGGAGGCACTGAAACATAAATGCTAAGGGTGAGGTGGAGAATATTTATAGCTCACTATTGCCCTCTAGTGTATGATGCTCTAGGATGTGTTGTAGTTTTAAGTGATGGAGTAAAAAAAAGGTGTCTATTTTAAACGAAAAGATAGCAGCCCTTTCCAGACAACTGGAGTTTTGTATAACTTCAAATTAACTTTGAGAGAATCTGGAGTAGGAAAGGAAAAGAGTGTAGTTTGAAAAAGTGATGATAATACACCATACCTTCTCTCCCCTGACTTGGGAGAACAGATATTTTGCTTGAAAAACATTTGCGTTACAGGCCGTCTATCTTCTAAGATAGTTGCATTATGTGGCAACAAACAGTTCCCTTACAGTTATAAGGCAAAAAAAAAAAAAAAAAAAAAAAAAAACAAACAGAAGATATTAAATTAAAGGAGACTTCCAGATCCATTTCTATGAATTAGTTCTTTTTGTACCTGCAGCAAAGCTCCCTGCTTTCCCTGCCAACATTGATATTTTTCTTTTACCACTCACTCTCTGCTCATTTGTTCAGAGCAGGGAGTAGGATCTAGCCATTCATACATAGGCATGAACAACATGGACATGCAAATTTTTGTTTGTTACTGAAAGTCTCTGAAGTTAGTGAAAACACAAGTACTAGAGAGTGTGATTCACCTTAAAGAAAGCATAGATGAATCAAACCCTGGAAAGGCCCATGCCTGAGCCTAAGGTGATGAGCCCACATGTAACCATCCACATGGGAGACCTCTAAAGTCAAGCAAGATGAGACTCTGAGCCTGGTATCCAAATACCAAGAACATGTTGAAGATCCACCTTACCTTCAGAGCAGAGAAATTTGGGAAATAAGGTGCTTCCCTCTTTCCCTTGCTGTCCTGCATGGGTACAAAAACAAAATTTTATTTTACTTCCAACTTTATTCATCCAAACTACCTGCTTCAATGCAGCTGTCTGCAGCCATTTTCTGGAATCTATTTAATCAGTCACTTGGCCACTGCAATGATATTAAGCCTTCATTCTTTTAAGTATTCTATTGTTAGCATAAGTCAAGAGCAAAAGAACATTTGAAACCCTGAGGACTGTGTATTGAATGCCAGAACTGTGTGATTTGATGAACTGGGATGAAAAAATATCCCTCAGATGTTAGAGTTAATCATGGGGCAACTGACAAACTCTTAGTTTAAGCACTACTAGCATGGCATTATCATACTGACATAAATTGCCACAGTAGGTAAATTATGGAAGTTTGACAAGTTCATTCTTTCAGAGAATCTGATGGGATAATAATTATTATTTTACAAGGACTAACCCATAGATTAAATTAAAAATTAAACACATGCTTTGCTCTCTCATGCTCATCAGATAGTATCCCAATGTACACTCAAGGATAATAGTGAATAGCATATACAGACATTAATTTATTCATTACTTGAATACAGGAAAAAGTTTTATCTCGGTTTTGATCGTATTTCCCTTTCTCACAAAAGTGTGAGGTGACTATATTTACAAAGCAGCTACATTACTCTGATTACATACAACTGCACTTCCACTGTCCACATATTCCCATTGGCTATGGAAATATGAATTATACTGGTGCATAACTGAACAATGGGAAGTCAGACATAGCAGCTATATAACCATGGTTAAAGAACTTTTAGATTTAAAGTAGTTAACAGAAAAATAATTTTACCTTTTCTGAAATACACTGTGTAAAAATATCAAAAGAAATCAAAATCTCTTGTATTTGAAGTAAGCCCTAAACAATAAGGAGTGAATTTTACCTCTTCTAAGCAACCATATACCCTGCACCTTGGGTTAAAGCCCGATTTTCAGTGCTACCTTTTTCTAATTCAACAGAAACACTCAAGGCCCCAGCTGAGATAAGGGGTGCACTAAGTTATATTAATAGAAAAGCAAATCTTACCTGAAAAACTCAAATCTAAATAGAATGGGGGGGGGGGGGAGAAGGAGGTGAGGGGGAAGGTTGGGGAAGAAAGGAAAGTGTTTTTTCCAAATACTCTGTCCAATACCCTTCCTATGGCTAGCAAGACGTCTGCCTCCAGAAGAAGGTCACCACATGCAAACTGTGTCAGAAGAATCTCTCTCAGGTCATTCTAACTTCTGAGTCTCATCCAGGGACTCTCTGTGAAGTGCTGATTGGTAAATAGCACATTAACTCCAAGGAGCCTGCTAGGACTTTGCAGACATGGAGGACAGAGTGTCATCACTGAGAAATATCGTGTACACACACCTTCTGATAAAGCATTGATAGAAACTTCCTGGCAAACCTGTTTCTGTCAGATCGCCGCAGGACAGCTCCTGGGAAATAAATTAGGTTCCCTGTCTTCAGTGTTCAGACACAGGTTGGAAAAATGTTTAATTTATTGCTTACCTTACTATTTTCTACACAGCAAGAAAATCTGAAAACTGCACATTTTACTTGCTTTGTTACTGGGTTAAGGAGGAGGACTGCTCTCTGCAGTGAAACTAATTTTAGAATTTCCAAATATATCACAAATCAGAAATTCTGGCTTTCAACTAACTCTTCTTAGAACTAAAGAAAAATGTCGAGCAGTGAAATAGCTGCAGTAGGGAACTAATTCAAAGGCAAACAAGATGCCATTATGTGACCCAAGAAAAGAATAGTGCTCTGATTTCTGATGGAAATAAGAAGTCAAGAGAAGGAAGGAAAACTCAAGGTGATTCATAATCAAATATGGCTTATATCCAATTAATTTTCAAAGCTAAAATTCCAGCCAATTTGTTTTCCATCTAGTGTGTATTTTATGCCATGGTGCCATATGCTACAGTTTGGAATACTGTCTCCCTTAGTTCTCCTTTAATTGGCTTGACCTATGGGAAAGATGGCAGGAAACCAAGCTAATTATATCAATTCACCTTATGCTCTATAAATTCTGCTATAGAATGACATGTCAAGTGAAAAAATAAAAATGAAGAAATAGTAGAAATGCAATTACAGTTTCTTAAGATATTTCTACATGCTGGACCTTGTTTATTGCACTGTCATGCAGATTTCTAAGGATTTTATTGACAAAGTGAGCAGCTTCAGATCTCAAACTACAATGTAAAATTAGGACAAACCAAACCAAACCAAACTCATACATTTATTTTCCAGAGGGTTCTTTTTAAAGCCATTAACAGTACTTTCAAAATAAGCAGGCCCCAATCCAGAAGAACTAGCTCATTTCCAATTAAAACTAGATTCAGTATTTTTATACCTTCTACTCAGTGTACATCCATGTTACTCTCTGGCTATACTGCTTTAAATTGAAATATCATTTCTAAACTTTTGAGAAACTGGGAGTTGACGTCAAAAAAACTGTTAAGAGTGCTAAGTGACATGAGTTAGACAGTGAAGTAGATATCAGAACTGCAAGAAAGCTTTATTCAAAGCCACAATTGCATGTCCCATATGTCAGTAAAGTAAGCATCATATCTCAACTAACGTCATATCTACTTTACAGACTGATATTTGAAATGATGAACAACGGAAAATGCACTTTATAGCTAACATGAAGTGCATTAGATACAAATAGGTAATATTTTAATGACTACCTACACTGAGATGAAAGTTTGTATTAGAGAATTTTGACCACCTAAAAAGTGGTGGTCTATTCTAATTCTCTAATCTTTGTTAGACCGGTATCACTCTCTCACTCCTTGTTGGCGCTGGAAGAAGGCTGGATGACTGACGTAACTACTAGTGACTTGAGTTTGGTGAAATGAGCACCACATTAAATTTTAAAAATCAAGTCCTAAAAATTAAAACCTTTAAAATCAATTATTTTCAACAAATAGCATGCATACATAGCTGCTTAGTTATTGTATCCCTTCCACATATTCATTTATAAGGACAAAAGTACACCCTCAATACTCATTCAAATATATGCCTATAGGTTCTAACAGACTTTTAGAAAACATTTCTATTTGCATCTTTGTTTTCTAGATAAGAGAATAGCCTAGTAACAAATCCATTTAAACAACATAATCTACAGAATAACTATTGAGGCTTAATGAAACCACTGGGAAAGAATTAATTAAATGCTTCCACTAAACAGTTCAACTTAAATGAAACAAAGCACTTGGATATTTGTTTCATTCTGACAACAGAAATAAGCACTTCTTAAAGAAAAGTTAAAAGAGTTTCAGCTAAGCATAAAGTATGTCAATGACAGTGTTGTGCATAAATGCTATTGCTCTTACATGCAGTTTTCCTGAAGTTCTAGTCTTCTCATTTTCAAAGAAATCCCCAGGATATTACCAGATTTTGGTGCTTCACAGAGTTTGATACATGTGACCCAGCCTCAAATTGAGCTGATATGCCTACTTGGCTAGTTTAGTTTTAAACTCACTGTCAAATTTCCATTTTGATACACAGACTGCCAAACTCAATATGAACCTTTTCATGGATTACAATGGCACTATGTTAGCATAAGTCCTTATTTTAAGTTATATATTTCAGGTTTTGGACACAGATGCTTTCTGCTATCTGGTAACTGGGCATAGATGATTCCCATAAATTAGTTACGAAATGGTCCTGTTACTGTGTTAGGGTCCAACTGGAAAAAAAACTCAGTACTGGACCTTCTTTCAGTTTGTGATCCCAAGAGTGAAATTAAGACACAAACAAGGTCAAGTACCGTAATAGAACAGTTTGTTTATTAGAAATTGCAAAAAGATAGTTACTATAAAAAAAGGGAAATTACTGTAATAAGGGGGATAGTGATGGAACACATTGGAAAAAAGGTAGAAAATGAAGCAAGGATTCAAGGTGCAGAGAGAGATAGTCACCATTGTGGATCCAGTGGTGTCCCAGAGATCTATTGTCATTGTTGGTGGGAGTTCTTCAGGGTTTGTAGTCTCATAGCATCAGAGCAGAGTGTCCCCCAGAAGTCTGTCAGAGGTGGGTGTCTCATGGAGGTGCCCTTCTGGAGTCCCCTGGAAGATGTCCATTTTGCTGATGCTTACTTCCCCGTTTATCACGAGCTGAGGGGAGTCCCTATGTTCTTCAAGTCATGTATTCCTCTTCCTGGTGGACCAGTTTTTCTGGTCTTGCAGCCAAGTGCACATGTCTGCACACACACAAGTGTCTTTAGCAATTATAGGATGATGGACAGCAATTCCTCAAACCAGTCCTCAAGGTAACGGATGAAAGAGTTTTATCAGCTCTTTTTGATTCATCCCTCAGGTAATGGATGGTGCAGTCTCAATTCAGCTCCTCACTCTCTTCTCCCTGGCAATGGATGAAAGAGTCTTAACTCCTCCCACCCACCTCTGAGACAATGGTTGCTGGAGTCCCATTTCAATTCCTCACACCAATCCTTGAGTCAATGGAAGGAAGAGTCTTAGCTCCTTCCCGCTCATCTCTCAGGCAGTGGATGATGGAGTCCCATCAGCTTTTCATAGAATCCTAGAATAGTTAGGGTTGGAAAGGACCTTAAGATAAAAGTGATAGTTCCTATCACTTTTTGAGACAATGGAGTATGATTTCAGATCAGTCACTCACATTCTGTTACATTTTTGTAGTGGGAAGAGTTGAGCAAAAGTTGCCAATACCAATGGGTCATAATAGGCTTATATTTATTTTTTTTCCATTTAGGTAGTAGTTTACTGCAAAAGTAATTACAGGAAATAGGCTTAACTTAAGAAGAAAAAAAAATTAAAAAAAGATTGAGTAAACAGATGCATTCTACGCAAAATATTACTCTTACTCTCCACTGTGTGAGAACAACTAATGGGATGCTTGAAGAGATAGTCTGCACTCTCTGAAGACAATAATCTTTAAGGCGCTCACCTGAGATATATTTCTTGTCTGAAAAAAAGGAGAGCATTCTGCAGTGCCCTTTGAGCACACTGTATAGCTATGATTTCTCACAGATGAGACTCCTTCACCCTGTCCCTTCGAAAGATACTAGAGATTTAACCACATAAACTGTTTTCATTTGAAAGTAATAGGATTCAAAAAGTGAGTTTGTATGTTTTTAAAATCTCAGGGTCAGATATGGCTGGCTGGGACTTAAATCAACATCTAATTGTTTTCTCACATCTCACCTAAATTCATAATTATCTTATAGCAAGATCACTGCGAACTGCTGCAATATCACAGATCTAATACTGGTGCAGTAACAGAAATTGAACTTCTAATGAACAAACAACATGTTTCTATGTAAGGAGTTTCAGCAATTCAGCATGCTCAAGTAATTCAATCACATGCTGTTACATTATGTGCAAGAGTCCCTGGGTGAAATTGTGTAGTTTGGGTTATGCAGGAGTACAGCCAGGATAATCATAATTGTTCCCTGCAGCCTTTAGATGTATTAAAAAATAAAAAAAAAAACAAACAAACAAACAAAAAAGAACAAACCACAAAAAAAACACAAAAAAAAAGAAAAAGAAAAAAAAAGAAAAAAAAAAAGGGGTAAAGAGACAGCTGAAACTGGCCCATAAGTAGGAAAGATAGAATTGTTCTTAAATCTTGATCTTTCATTTTGCTTTCCTCAAGTGCTGTTCTTGACCTGAGATTACAACTTCTTTAACAGAGCTGGTATGATCTGGTCAATCATTCACAGTGCTCTTTTCCTAAAAAAAAAAGAATCAAAAATCATAGTGAACCCATAATTTTTATGATGAAGTTCATGCAAATGAGATGAAACAGCAGATAGTCTGTATTTGTGAACTAAGAATTTATATAATTTTTTACATAACAAAATCTTCTACCATTCATACATAACAGCTGTTTAAATAATCACTGAAACTAACCACAGATGGGGATCCAATAAAGATTGCTGCACTGTCATGACAAATCTTTCAGGTCTTTGAGACCAGTGTACTGAGACAAAGAGGCACCAAATGCAATCAGTTCTAAGTAACTGTAAAGTCTGGTGGCTTTGTAATGGAAAATAACTGAGACACTTAAAGGTAATTGACTTTGTTTAAGGTCCTACAGACCTTAATACAAAATGTAGAAAACAGGATCTGTGGATGGGGAGTATCCGGGACCAGCAGAGGTCCTGCTCAATAGAAGGACAGGATGATTGCTATGTCTGTAATGTTAATCAAGCTGGAGCTCCAAAGACTGCCAGTGGTCATGAATATTGTAAACCACTCTCAAAGACCATCACCACCTTTTATATATCTATTGGGAAACTTTCTGGAAAATTATGTTATACACATATAACCTCATGAATATGTATTTATGCCCAGTGACTGTATAAGGATGGGCTGTGTGGCAATATGGACGGACACGTTTGGAGGAGCTACACCACGTCTCCCAGAGCAGCAGTAAAGAATACCCGCTTGTCAACTTAAAATTTTGTTGGCGAGCTTGTTCCTGGAGTTCTCTCTGAATCAGTACCTATGAGAACATGGAGATAATTTAATTTAATATAAAAAGCACAATTGCTCTTCTGCAACGTAAAAAGCAGAAAGGAAATGCATGATGGTGTGGGATTTGAAATCTTCAAAACACTATAGCTTGCTCAAGTTTGACTTCAGACTCCTAGGTGATGTTACTGCTGCCTTTCAGGTCTTAGAAGGGTCTATTAGAAAAATGGGGAAAGGCTTTTCAGGAGGGTTTCTGGCAATGAAAAGGGATAATGGTTTTAAACTAAAAGAGGGGAGATTCAGGCTGGACATGAAGGAAAAAATTTTGTAAATGAAGGCAATGAAATACTGAAACAGGTTGTCCAGAGAGGTGGTAGATCCTGGAGGCATCCAAGGCCAGTTCTGGACAGCCTGATTTAGTTGAAGATATACCTGCTTATTGCAGGGAGGCTGGACTAGATGACCTTTGAAGGCTCCTTCTAACCCATACCGTTCTCCCCATTTAGTTTCTAAAATAATTAACAAGGACAAGCTTTTTCAGCTGCAAGTGAAGGCTGAGTGCAAAACTGAGTATTGCAATAATAAAATTAATAAAAGAAAGTAGAAGTCTCAGAAAAATATATATAGACAAACATTAATCAAAGTGCTTATGTTTCCAGTAATATATTAAGATGTTTATTTATTTAGCTATAATTCTGTGAGAGAAAAGTAAAGAATATGGAAAATTCATCTGGAGTTGTTTCTATGTGGGAAGCAAGTCAATCCCCAAGAGGCTATGAAATCTCTATTCCTAGAGATAAGTAGGAATAACGCAACTGGACAAGTCTGTGACCAACCTGTGTAATCACTGTAATTACTTCTGATTTGAGTGAGGTTTGTATTGGTCCACAAATTATTTTCAACCTAAATTATTCTGCAGTTCTAAATACATAGAAATCCCTGCTGACCAGAAGAAAATTTAAAATCATACTTCACTGGATGGTTTCCCGATATAAGTCTTATTTTTCTCCTATATTCCATACTTTACACTTTGGTCCCATGGGATTGTGCATGTAGTCCAAGCCTGTCACCACTCCTCTTCCTTTCTTCAGAGAGGAGCACACACATCATATCAGGACTTAGAGACAGAAAAAAAATTGCACACAGTTTGTTGGCTAAACCACCCACATCAAAACAAACCAGGGGTCACTTCTAAAATGGGTAAGTAAGTGTCATGGGTTCAGCAGTAGCAGTCATTTTTCTCCTTAGTAGCTGGTGCAGAACTGTGTTTTTGACTTTTGGCCTGGGAACAGTGCTGATAAAACCAATGTTGCAAATTACTGCTGGGTAATGTTTTGGTCTGACCAAGGACTTCCTGAGTCTCATGCTCTGCCAGGAAGGAGGGGAAGCCGGAAGGAAGCAGAAACAAGACATCTGATCCAACTAGCCAAAGAGGTATTCCATACCACAGCACATCAAGGCCAGGATGTAAAAACTAAGGGCAGAGACCCAGAAAGCTGGGGGTTTGTTGTAGGGTCAGGTTTGGTATTGGGTGGTGAGCAGTTGTATTCTCTTTCCTTCTATTTCTCTTGTCATAGTTATTATTGGTGATAGAAGTAGCAGTTTGTGCTATGCCTTAGTTATTAAACTGTTTTTATCTCAGCCTGTGGAAGTTGCATTTTTTCGAATCTCCTCCCCATCCCCCTGGAGGTAGAGGGAAGAAAGAGAGGGGAGTGAGTCAGCAAATCACATGGCTGACTGGACTTAAACCATGACAGTAAGGTAGTCTCCCAAATGAACTTACTACACAGTGGCCCAGCTTCAAGCATTACACAATCCTCACCTATCACTCTCTCCAGATTCTCTCAAAGTTGGAGAGATTTGAAACCTTGAGATATGCAACAGTCTCAGTTCTGCCACTCATGAGCAATCATCAACATTGAGCTGTCATGCAAAATGAAACAACCACAACACCACCTCTTCTGGGAGATGCTTTGAATATACCTGGCTGATTGTATTATGAAAAGTCATTCATGTATCTGACTTTAGGGCTTCCTTAGTCCTATCTCACCAATTAGGTCCTTCAGAGAAATGAAATGGCAGAAAGCTTATATGGACATTTCTAATCAGAATAAGTCATAACTCAGATGCCATGCTACTTGGCTACTGGACTGCATGGACTTGAGTTTTCCTTTGAAAAATTACTAAAGCAGTGATGCAGATTAATCTTGTGCAGCTACCAAGTGCCACCAAACTGCTCTATGATTCCTCTTCTTCAACAGGGGGAGAAATATGAAGAAAAGCTTGTGGAAAAGCTTGATGAGAATTAGATCAGAAGCTAATTACCATCATGGGCAAAACAAGCTGACTTGGGGAAGTAATTTCATTTATTACCAATTAATAATAGAGTAGGATAATGAAAAAAAAAAAAATTAGAACCTCCCAAGCAGTGTAGGGGCAATGAGGATTAAGTGTTGTAGTCAGTCAATAACACTTTGTCTCTGCTGCTCCTTCCACCTTGACACTCTTCTCCTGTTTAGCATAGGATACCACCTGCAGAAGATAGCCCTTCATGAACTTCTTAAGCATGGGTCCTTTCTATGGGGTGCAGTCCTTCAGGGATTAACTGCTCCAGTGTTGGCTTCCCATGGAGTCACAGCTTCCTTCAGGGTATATCCACTTGCTCTGGCATGGGATCTTCCATGGGCCTCAGGTGGATATCTGGCCCATCCTGGACCTCCATGGGCTGCAGAAGGACAGTCTGCCTCCACATGGTGAAAGAGAATGTGTGCTCTGGTGTCTGAAGCACTTCCTTCCCTCCTTCTGTACTGACCTTGGTGTCCGCATTTTCTTTCTCTCACATTTGCTGTGGTTTTTACCCCTTCTTAAACTTTGTCATAGAGATGCTACCAGCAACACATAAGGGCTCAGTTTTAGTCACCCATTCTGGAGTCAAGTGGAACTGGCTCTGACTGAGACAGTGTCTTCTCAAAGAAGATACCCCTCTAGCCCCCACCACCAGCCCCTCCTGATATGAAAACCATGCTACATAAACCAAATAAAGCAGAAACCTGAGCAAAATAAAGCCCATTTCAGATCTCCCAAATGCTGCTCTACCACTGTGGAATCTCTTGTTAACCTGATACAGTATTGATGCATTAATTAAAACAGGATATGAGGAGTTTTATCATTTTTGTTCACGTTAAAGAATTTTACTTTCTCCATAGCCTCCTAGAATTATTTAAAATATTTACTTTTTTCTTACTGGAGAGGCCTCCTGACCTGTACCTTCTAGAAAACAAACCTTTAATTTATAAATATATAGTATTAGAGATCCCTAGCCCACTTGCAGAAACAGATTGTAAACCAATTTTGCATAAGAAGAAAAAAATGTTTCCCAGCAAGGGGAGAATAAATAAAAATCAAAATTAAGTGCCACTATGTGTTTATTAATGCACATTTGCAAATGCATACACCACAAAGCTGAAATTAAAATAACACTAGAAAGAAAACACTATCCTAATGAACAGTAACCATTGTTCATAATGAGAGAAGAAGGACAAAATATTGGATAAGTAAGGAGATAATGCTGTGAAAAAGGTACACTATATTTGCACTGAATCACATTTTTCATTTCTGCTTTCATCAAATGGTGTGCATAATAAAAGATGGTTGCCACTGAAATTTGATGTTCCAGCATGTATGAGCAAACATAGAATGCAATCTGGAGCATCATTTGTATTATCAAAATTCTCAGCTGGAGTTCTACAGAACTACAGATATTGAATAGATTTATTGCCTATCAATTTCATACCAGAGGGAGAATATCTGCTTCTCACAGTGAAGAGATGCATTATAAAAAAGTAACCACAATACTAAGAAATCGTCATTTAGCCAAGGTAAAATAAATGATAAATTCCCTTTGTGGCTGATTTTTATCTGGCTGCACCTGACAGCAAAACTTTTCACAGGCAGATACCCACAGATTTTAGAAGGAGAATAACTTTAAGCAACATTTCCTGATATCAGTTTAACCTTCTCCTTCCTCTTTCCTATTTTTCCAAGCTGTTGACTGGAATCAACTTATCTTGAGTCTCTAAGGAACTCAAAAGAGAAGTCTGGCAAAACATAGAATACAAATTTTCACTCCCATTTTACACCTTTAGCAAAGTAAAAGTGGTGATGGCCTTCTCTAGGATTTTCTGCCATATTCTGGAACTTCACAGTTTTTAATAAAGTTAGAAGACTACAAGGATTTGGAGGCCCTACAGCATGTGAAAATATGATTCTGCATCATAGTTATGCAAGTAACAGAAACTAGGGGAAAGACCCTTATACTGAGGGTCCATACTAACATGAAACCCAAGCACAAAAACATAGATCTCATGATCTATGAACTATAAAGGGCATACTCTATTAAACAAACATAGCAAACTTAGTATTGCAAAGTTAATACATTATGTCATGGTAAAGCATTCAATAATTAATCCCACTTTTGTTTTACCAGAATCTGTAAATCAAGAATTATAAAAGATGGAAGAATATCAACGGACAGGTATAAACACCTTACAAGTCCCGCAGATAAAATACAAAAGACACAGACAAGCAGTAAATCTGAAGTAGTAGTCTCATCCTCTTAACATAAAACTCGAGTAAAAGGCTTATTATCAGTCAAAAGTTTTATACTTTTTTGTATCATTGCAAATAATCAAAGAGCAGCAGAGTAACTACTATTCTGAACTTGCATGTATTTTTTGGTCTGTACTACATAAAGGGTGGTTTGTTTTTCATGCGTGTCTCTTTGCTGCACATCTCTTTCTTTTCCTGTCTTTTCTCCCTTTTTTTAGTAGATATATAATATAGACATTTACCTATTCCTAATGGATTCTTTGAGTGTAATGTAGAGTACACTTTTCAAGACAAACTCATCTGATGATATTGAAATTCAGATCCTTTGCCTTTCCTGAAATGTGTTTCTTTTAGGAGCTGAAATTCATTTTTACTGTGAGCACAAGGCTGTTGTTTGTAAGGGATGTTTGTGTTCCTTTGCCACAGGAGCTATTGCCTGTGAAAGTGAGCATTAGGCTTAGAGCAATTGTACTATGGGTACCAATGAAACTGTACTCCAACTTTTACTCCAAAGTCCTCAGGGTAGGAAATGCAAAGACACTTAGGTCTTCATATAACAGATAAAATATCTTGTAAGTAATAGAAAGAACCTGTACATTTCTGGAAAAGGTGAACAGATATCTGGTGTAGCCAGAGATCATGTCAAAATTAAAGCAGAACTCATTTCACATGAAGAGAAACAGAGAAAGAGCTACATTTTACATTGGTTGGCTCTACAAGAAAGGGCAAATTTAACACTCCCTGTTTGTGGATGAACATGAAGGGAGCAGAAAGCATCTTTGTGTAAACACTAAATTCAATGCTTTCCCTCTTTCTCTCATGTTTTCCTTTTGGATTGAGTATGCATATTAATTTCATTAAGAATTTTATGTGTCCTAGGTTTGATAAACAGAATTATTTATCCTGCCAGTGGAAAATTGCCCTACATTCACAAGTAATAAAACTTACTGACATGATCAGACTACTTTTAGTCTATGTCTTAGTTCATTTTTTCCCCTCCTTTCTCCCTTCACAATTTTTGTTCATCCTTTGAACAATTATTCTGATAAATATTCGACAGCTGGATTACTCTGGGTGTTACAAGGTGGGACGGGGGCTGCCAGGGCTTCAGTCTTGCAACTCATTTTGTGCAAACAATAAAAAACAGGTTTAATGATTAACACTGTCTTATATTTAAACTTAAAGAAGAGGTCCAGAAAGACAAATATGCTGCTATTTGTTCCATATATTGAAAGAAGTAGTTATCCAGGTTGATTCAATTTACCTCAACCCAAACAATAAAACAAAACAAAACAAAACAAAAACAAAAACAAAAAAAAAAATCAAATCAGTCCTTGAAGAAAGACGCTAACATTAAATATAGTTGATAAAACAATTCTGTGAAATAAAAGGCTCTGTATCAGCCTAACCACATCAAAAATATTGTATAAGACAGGATTTTTTTCAAGAATGAAGACTAAGTTAAAACAAGATATCAGTGGTGGTGCTTCAAGTTTTTGCTCACTGTTTTTAACATTTGTATTTACTCTTTTATGCACTCTAGGAAGCATAATAAATTCAGACTAATAAGTTTTAAAACCTCTTGCTTCTGCGTACTCAAATACGATTTTCTTCCCAATCCATTACCCTTTACCACTACCACCACCCATGAGTTACTTTTGTTGTATAAGAGTAACAAATGTATTTTTCTCACTGCATTTTATTTACACTGTTTTCTGTCTACATTTATGAAACAATTTAAACAATTGGTTTTGGTACGCATTATTAGTCTTGATTAGTTTCAACCAGTAAGGACTTTATAAATTTTTTTGCATGGCTTCTGAATTTACACCAACCACTCCAGCGACAACAAAAATAAAGTTTTAGATAGAGCAAAAAGGCTTAGAATTGGGCTTTAAAATTTCTATATTTCTTTGCTGCTGCCTACCTCAGTACAACATAGATGAGCAAACAAGACTTGGAAACAAAATGTGCTCAAGACCCTGGGGCTGGCTGACATGGAAGAGAAGTATCTATGTTCTCAAGCTCCTTGGGCCTCCTAAGCAGGATGGCCACATGGAAAACACCCCCAGTAATGCTTCACAGACTCTGCTGAACTCCAAGGCAGTACCTGCTGATTAGTGGCATGGTGACAAATGTCCCAGGCCAGAGTTGTATCAGGGAATCTTCCAACAGCAACAATGGGCAAATGCCAGTCATCTGCCGTGGCACTGCTCAGATTAGTAATGCTGGCCTGCCTATAAAATCTAAGTACTTTGGTTGCTGTTTTGTGAATGACTGAAGCACCTACTTCTGCCAGATGAGCTGTTTGAGACTTGCATCACACCTCGGCACAACCAAGATCTATAAACCATGACTTTGCCATCTGTATACCATAAATTCAGTCTTGTGAGGTTTCTCAAAGGAAAAAAAGCATGGCTTGGGTGACTGCTTCTTCATTTGAAATCCTTCATCATGCAGTCTGAGATACAAGAACTGTTTTGTTAGGGAGTGTGAATGTGTGTGCCTGCGCATAGTGGGAGAAGCTAATGAATGCTCCCTTTCGATTCAGGATGCCGGTTTTCACAAACATGTAAACTGCCCACCTACATTTCTAGAGAGAGTTCACAGATGCCAGCCAAATAATCTGCAAATCAAAGGATGTGTGAAGTGCTCAGCAGATCAGAACAGGTGGAGGCTTTCAATTAGGCAGAAGAGCCAAGGGCTCTGGAGATGCTTCTTTAAATATTCTTCTTTAAGTATGTAAACTATCCTGGAGCAACCCTACAATAAGTGATGATCTGAAAATGAGCTATTTGTAGTTCCTTGTCCTTCTCCTCTGTCACAATCTGATCCAAAGCAACTTTAATGCTTTTGCAAAAATGAATGAATTCTATTAAAAACATGATCCAGAAAGGCCTCTTTGCAGTCTGGCAGTTAAGACATTCCTCTGCAAGATGCTGAAGTGAGGACAAATCATAGCCACACAGTTAATGCTGAATGGTGTGGCACAGCTTACTGTCAGGGCTCAGTAAGACACCTCTGTTCTGAAGGGGGGTGCACTTCTCTAGAAACTCACACCCAATATGCAAGAGGATGCAGAGTCTTCTGCATGTGCACATCATGGTGCTGTACTCTATTGGGATCTCCTTATTCAATGAGCTGTTTAGGAGACAAGACACCTCTCTAGGATTCAGTGTTCATCTCTGGGTGGTGGACTTCAGTTAAATGTCATACACCTAAAAGTGAATAGTACCATTTGATCCTGAAGTAGCCAAAATCTCTTTGCATTCTGACAATTTATGTTCTTGACTTGCATTTGATAATCTCTTCAGGAGCCTGGTCATAAATTCAGATGAGAATTACATGATTGGGCAGGAAATAGAATATCTGTCCTTTAAGTCTTAGGTCAGGAGGTTGCCACTGAAATTCCAAGTATCTGGACATGTGAAAGCTCAGAGTAACAAGTTTCTCACTACTTCTTTCTCTGCCTACTTCCAGAGTTAAGTAACTATTTAATAATGAAAGCCAAAGTTTCTCACAAGCAGATTTAGCAAATGAGCATTCCATAGGGGGAAAAAAACCAAACCAAAACAAAACTAAATAATTTTTCCTCAAGTGGTTCACTGATAGGTAGATTTAAACTGAAAGAGAATCAGCAATACATGCCCTTATTCCATTTACACTGGAAAAACAGCCATTTCATATACTGCAAAGGTGAGCATTTTCCTGTAAATGTGAATGAAACAAAAACTCAGAGACCAAAGCTCAGTATTATCATCATACAGCATTATCATCGTACAGTAGGAAAGGTATAAAACATTTAATG
This sequence comes from Forpus xanthops, assembly GCA_032466535.1. Classification (NCBI taxonomy): domain Eukaryota; kingdom Metazoa; phylum Chordata; class Aves; order Psittaciformes; family Psittacidae; genus Forpus; species Forpus xanthops. Next base: position 26,352 of record JASSUY010017442.1, read on the forward strand.
TCCTACTCTGCCTTATATCCTATTCACATGGCTACAGGTTGGGCAGAGAACAGATTCAGAGCAGTCCTGTGGAGGACTTGGGGGTGTTGGTTGATGAGAAAATGAACATGAGCCAGCAGTGTGCACTTGCAGCCCAGAAAACCAACCATATCCTGGGCAGCATCAAAAGGAGTGTGACCAGCAGGTCAAAGGAGGTGATCTTGGCCTTCTACTCTGCTCTTGTGAGACCTCACTTGGAGTATTGTGTACAGTTCTGGTGTCCTTAACATATGAAGGACATGAAGCTGTTGGAGCAAGTCCAGAGGAGGGCCACGAGGACGATCAGAGGACTGGAGCACCTCCCGTATGAAGAGAGTCTGAGAAAGTTGGGGCTATTGACCCTGGAGAAGAGAAGGCTTCATGGAGACCTCATAGCAGCCTTCCAGTATTTGAAAGGGGCCTATAGGGATGATGGGAATGGACTCATCATTAGAGACTGTAATAATAAGACAAGAGGTAATGGGTTTAAACTTAAACAGGGGAAGTTTAGACTGGATATAAGGAGGAAGTTTTTTACTGTGAGGGAGGTGAGCTACTGGAATGCATTGTCTGAGGAAGTTGTGCATGCTCCATCCCTGGAAGTGTTCGAGGCTGGGTTAGATGGAGTCTTGGATGACGTGGTTTAGTGTGAGGCATCCCTGCCCATGGCATAGGGTTGGAACTAGATGATCTTAAGCTCCTTTTCAAGCTTAACTATTCTAGAGTTTTATGATTCTACGATTCTATATCAGTTGAACATCAAGTTCTCACACTTGGAACTGAAAGAAAGTTTTTGAGTATTATGATGAAATTATAATTCTCAATTTACAACCATGGAACTAGTTTCTGGAGGATTTTAAAACAACAAGGTGTCTCAACAGCATGTATGTCCAGACTGCAGTTTTCGCAGATAACAAAAAAATCCTCTTACTGGGTGATGTGTCCTAGACACCAGTCAGTACATTCTCTGCCAAAACACTTGATGTCATTTGATCGCATCCAGGGTAGAGGGAGGCCAGTGAATAACATGTATATAAAACAACATGCAAGACAATAGAAAGATATAACTTTCTGCTTCCTTTAACTACATACTGACTGTCAGCTCAAATGCTGTCATCTATCTACAGCTGCAATAGCTCATGTGTAAAGCAGTGGCCTACATACTGGAGGGCAAGTTTCATTCAGTATCTAGAATGTTTCTGCACATTTTTGACAATTCTTTCATGCTCTTGAGCATATTAATATGCACATTTATTAGTGCAGTTTCTTAAATTGTCAAAGCTTTCCTCTTTTAGGTACATAAACCATGACTTGTACAGCATGCCAGCACACTTTTTCACACTACCAGGTGAGATTGATTTTTGTACTCCTTCTTCCCTCTTTTCAAGTGGCAAGTTGAGGATCCTTCACCTATCTCAAGGATGGGATCTTCAGCTGCTCAGACTCCCTGACTAGAGCTCCATCTGTTTTCCAGTTTTGCGGAAGACAAGACAACCGGCAGAGCTGAGACTTTCCAGAAAGCTGAAGACTCTGGCTGATTAATGACTCAGAAAATGGGTTTTCCAGAACAGTGTATCTATTCATTTGGAGTGTATAACACACACTACAAAGTATAAGAGCAACTAAGTGTTAAAATGCATATTTCCTTTAACAATACAACAATTTTTCCTTGGAATATATGTGAGGCTTTCTCATCCTAGACAGCCTAAGAGCACCAGATTTATCTGTTAATAGTAACTACACTACACCATACACAATCCATCTAGATTTCAGCCTTATCTTTGTAATTTAGTCTTATTAATTAGTTCAGCTTGCCTATTTAATATTACCTGTAATTCTGCATATTTGACATGGAAAGATTATACATTAAAAGACCAGCTGTAAGGCTGTCAAATAGAAAGTACTTTTACAACAACTCCTCCACTGTTTTTCAGACACTTTCCAAGTGATTCTATCTTTAACTGCTCCCCTTTCCTCTAAAACATTTTTTGATTTAACTCTACATTTTCTGAAAGCTTAATGTCACACAGATAATTAGTCAGACCTGACATTTATTAGAATACTACAACAAGCTTTCCTTATTCATTAGATAAAATAATGAGATTCTTACTATGTGCTTATCAAATAAGTATTTGACTATATTCATTAAATGATATTTCATTTTGTCTTATTCTGGTCCAGAGCAACAAATATTTTTTTGTGATCCCATCTCCTTCCACCATCCGTATTCTAGCATAATTGTCACTCCTAGAATAATCTAAAGTTTCCTCCATGATATTCACCTCCAACTTGCTATTTCAGCAGATAAAGGAAAATACAGGAAAATGCTAGGGACATGTTAAAATGCTTAATATGTCTAGACGTTTGCTACCAAAGGGCTGCATTATGTGTCAAGTTCTAGTGAAAACCTTTCCATAAATATTCCATGGGCCTCATTGCAGTGCCTAAGGCAGGCAGTGAGACAGAAAACCACTGGGCATGACCAGTGAACAATGGAATGACAAAAGAGAGTAGGAGGCTGTCATGGGTTCAGCAGCAGCAGCAGCAGTCATGTTTCTCCTTCTTGGTAGCTGGTGCAGAACTGTGTTTTTTATTTTGGGTATGGGAACAGCATTTATAACACCAGTGTTTTCAGTTACTGCTTGGTAATGTTTTGGTCTGACCAAGGACTTTCTGAGTCTCATGCTCTGCCAGGGAGGAAGGGAAGCTGGGAGGAAGCAGAGACAGGACACCTGACCCAAACTGGCCAAAGAGGTATTCCATACCACAGCACGTCATGCCCAGGATAGAAAACTAAGGGCAGAGACCTGGAAGGATGAGAGTACACTGCGTGGTCGAGCTTGGTATTGGGTTGTGAGCAGTTGTATTCTCTTTCCTTTTATTTCTCTTGTCATTAGTATTATTGGTGGTAGCAGTAGTGATTTGTATTATACCTTAGTTACTAAACTGTTCTTATGTCAACCTGTGGGAGTTGAATTCTTTCAATTCTCCTCCCCATCCTCCTAGGACTGGGGGAAGAAAGAGGGGGGAGTGAGTGAGCGGACTGCATGAGGGTCTTAAACTACGACAGAGGCTTTTGTAGATAAGTTAGTAATTCTAGTGTAAAGGAGACAGATATGTTTGCTCTATTCACCCCATCTTTATGGAAGGGTTGGCTCAAGTCCAGTGTTTAAAATGAATGGTGATATTTAAAAAGAAATACTTGATCCTAAGTATTTTCTTTTTTCCCCTAACCTGATAAACTGTATTTGAATCCATTTGTGAAAACACTATCAGTAATACTAGTATACGGAAAGAAACCTTCAGAGGCCTGTGACTGAAACAATGTCTCTTCTACCCACACTGCCTGCAGCCACACTGCACTTGCATACACCAACGGGAACATGGACTCCTCTAACTGTCTTGGCTGCTTTTCCTGACTGCCCACCCACCCATATTGTCTTACATTTACATGTTCTTGTGAAGCTCTGAGGAGCACCACACACCATGAGAGAAAACCAGGTGAAGATTTCTTTTCCCTTGTCTCCTCTCCCAGAGTTTTACTCCCAGAATGGTTCCCACAGTGGCTCTTCTCCATTGGCATCTAGGAATTCAGGACAAGCCCCTGTTGTGGCTGAGACTGTTTCTTAAGTAGTAGTCCTGTCTTATACTGGTTAGGCATAGACAGCATCCTTGGTCTGTGGTGACAAAGAATACCCAGGTCAACAATATCATACTATTTCAGGATCATCAAGATAGCAGCGCAGAAAAGATTATTGTGAGGATCTGTTATAGACCGCCTGACCAAGAGGGCTCAGTGGATGAAGACCTCTACAGACAGATAGGAACAGCCTCATGCTCACAGGCCCTTGTTCTCATGGGAGACTTCAACCACCCAGATATGTGTTGGAGGGACGGCGCGGCCCGGCATAAGCAATCCAGGAAGTTCCTCAGTTGTGTGGAAGATCACTTCTTTCTGCAAGTAATAGAGGAGCCGATGAGGAGAGGTGCCGTGCTTGACCTCATCGTCACCAACAGGGAAGAGCTGGTTGGAAATGTGATGCTCCAGGGTAGCCTTGATTGCAGTGATCATGAAATGGTTGAGTTCGAGATCCTCAGGACAGTGAGAAGGGCATGCAGCAAACTCACTGCCCTGGACTTCAAGAGAGCAAACTTTGGCCTCTTCTGGAACCTGCACAGTAAGATTCCATGGGATATAGCCTTAGAGGGCAGGGGGACCCAAGACTGCTGGTTGATATTCAAGGATCACCTACTACAAGCACAGGAGTGATACATCCCTACTAGAAGGAAGTACTGCAGTAAGGCCAGGAGACCTCCTTGAATGGACAAGGAGCTGCTGAGAAAAATTTGAAGGAAAAAAGAGACTTATAAAAGGTGGAAGCAAGGACAGGTGGCCTGGGAAGAAAACAGGGATGTTGTGTGGGAAGCTAGGGACCAGGTTAGGAAAGCTAAGGCCCAATTAGAATTAAACTTTGCTAGGGATGTGAAAGATAACAGGAAGGGATTCTATAGGTACACTGCAAATAAAAGACAGGCTAGGGATAACATGGGCCCTCTACAGAAGCCATCGGGAGAACTGACTACCCTGGATATAGAGACTGCTGAGGTTCTTAATGATTTCTTTGCCTCAGTCTTCACTGGAAAATGTTCTGACCTTACCACCCAAGTCTTGGAAGGCAGATGCAGGGACTGTG
>JASSUY010017443.1:0-30640 GCA_032466535.1 Forpus xanthops
TGGGTCAGGTGTCCTGTCTCTGCTTCCTCCCGGCTTCCCCTCCTCCCTGGCAGAGCATGAGGTTCAGAAAGTCCTTGACCAGGGTAAACAATACTGAGCATCAACTAAAAACATCAGTGCTCTCACCTTTGTTCCCAGGTCAAAAGTCAAGACCACAGCATTTCACTAGCTACTAAGAAGGAGAAAAATGACTACTGCTAAACTCATGACAGTATCAGTATCCACTCCTTATTCTACGCCATTCACGTCATGCTCAGATCTCACATTTTCAATGTACCGTCACTTTTATCTCACACACACACACACACATATATATACATCCGCACAGACAGAGAGAAAAAGACATATCATTCCTTAGTGAATGGACCAATCCCTATAAAGCTGCTGAGTCCATCCAGTCCATGATGTCGGGCTCCATCTCTTTGTAACAGTTTTTCAGAGCAGGAGAGGCTTTGTACAGTGTTCACACTCATGAATAACCTGGGAAATAGTGTCCATTGGTAAGTCCACCCCTAGATCATAAGTACAGCTGCATGTTGCCTCTCTGCCCTGATGGTCTGAAGTGTCATGGGCTCACCAGGCTCTAAATAATTCACCCTCCCCTTCATCAGTTTCATCTTGTCCTTGGGTCTCCATACAGCTGCCTTCCATCTCCGACACTTCCAAAGCACTAGGTACTTGCCCATACTGTCCCACACACCCTGCCACTTATAACTGTCCAGCCTTGGGGAAAATCTCTAGGTCCTCCTATATTGTCGTCTAACTCTAGACAAGACCCAAACATGACCCTGCTTAACTTTTGAAATGAGATTAAATGGTCATGGGTAAAATGCAATCTGTATGTGTGCCAACACGCTGATCCTCATCACAATCAGCAGGTCTCAAGGGTACCCAAAGGCCATTCAAAACCTTCAAAACTTTCAAATGACACTGCTGTACTTGTCACTGGGGCAGGCATAGCGGCTGTGCTTGAAGCTGGAGCAACTGCACTGTCTGTTGCAGTCAGAGTTTGAGTAGCTGCTGTACTTGTTGCTGGGGCCAGTGTAGCTGCTGTACTTGGGGCTGGTGCAGCTGCTGTGCTTGGAGTTGAAGTAGTTGTGTTATCTGCTGTAGTCAGACTTTGAGTAGCTGTTGTACTTGTCACTACGGTGTGCAGGAATGTCTCCCTCATCTCCCTCATAGGCTGACCACTCAAGAAGGAGAAAAAAGATGTGTAATTGCTAAGCACTTCTATTATATACTTTCCAAAGTATAGAGGTGGTGACCACACTGGGAAGGCAAGCCAGATCAGTTTCATGATCAGTGATTCGATTGTATTACAAGTCATTACCATAAAGTACAATGAAATAAGAACCTTGGCCCAAGGCCCCCAGCTGATAAACACTAACACAGCAAATACCGGCTGTAAGTAAGATACGACATGCTGAAACTCTGAGATCAAGAGCAACAACTTTGAAAGCCAATAAATCAGCATTGTGACAAGTGAATATTAATCTGAAAAAATAAATGCTTGTCACAAATATGATTAGACACACTCTGGTCAGATCTGTCATTATCTCAACCCTTCATGCCCCACATTGGGTGCCAAAAAGAACTGTCATGGTTTAAGCTCAGTTAGCCACGCAGCCTCTCTCTTACTCCCCTCCCTCCTCCATCCCCACTCTTGGAGGGATGAGAAGGAGTACTGAAAGAATGCAACTCCACCGGTTGAGATAAGAACAGTTCAATAACTAAGGTATAACACAAACCATTACTGTTGCCACCAATAATAATAATGATATGGGAAACAACAAGGGAAGAGAATACAACCACTCACCAGTCACCGACTGATATTCAGTCCAATCTGAGCAGTGATCTAACCCTTCCAGGTAACTGCCATCAGTTTATATAGTGGGCATGACGTGCTGTGGTATGGAATACCTCTTTGGCTAGTTTGGGTCAGGTGTCTTGTATCTGCTACCTCCCAGCTTCCCCTCCTTCCTGGCAGAGCATGAGGTTCAGAAAGTCCTTGACCAGGATAAACATTACTGAGCACCAACTAAAAACATCAGTGTTACCACCTTTGTTCCCATGCCAAAAGTCAAGAGCACAGCACTGCACCAGCTACTAAGAAGGAGAAAAATGACTGCTATTGCTTAATCCAGGATAAAATTATTTTTAGCAGCAGTGACAATATTAATACTTGTGTATTGCTGCAGACAAATTTAAGATATTTAAAAACTGTAAGGTTAAATCTTTTACACCATAGAGTTATCTTGCATTGTTACTAATATTTTAAAGAGGAAATTCAATATTCATGTTAATTCTTTTAATAAGCTGTCACTAAAGACTATTTTATTTCCATTAAATCAGTCTTTGAAAATCCCCTATAAAATTTTACATACCTGTTGGAAATAAGAATATTGGATATGTCATGGTAGGGGGAAGGATAGAGAGAGAAGAGAGAGAGAAGAGAGAGGAAAACAGAAAGCTATCACAGAAAATATATTTTGCCTTGGAAAATACTTTTCTATTTTCTATTTTAAATTCATTTTTAATGAATTAGCATATCTAGGTCACAAAAAAAAATAAAAAGGTTATTCATAAGATTGTTAGTTAAATCCACATCTAAATACTCTGTTTTTTTTTCAATCCTCATTAAAGTCAAAGAATCTACTTCTTCTCTCTCTCCCCAAGATATTCTGCCTTTTTATTTTTTATTTTGTATGGTTTAACTTTAAATTTTCCTTTCAATTATTTTGAAGAAGAGGTTGACACATCATGCCTATAACACAGATAATGTTCCCTTCAATCTAGCATTTCTGGAGCTGTATAAATGAAAAAATTCATCAATACTTGCTGTGACACATCTTGTAGAAAATGAAGAAAAAAAATTAAAATGATGTAGCAGATAACACTTCATCTCCTGTTGTCACTCTTCTCAAAGAGGCAAATACTCCCTTTTTGAGGAGGGTAAATAAAATGTACCCAGAACCCCAAGGAGGGAGAGAAACTAGGAGAAGGTCTGAGGTCTGTTCATGTGGACAGAAGCTACAGATTCTTATTGCCCTGCACTAGTTCACAATGCTGGGATCTTTTCCTCCCCAAATGGGCAAAAGAAAATGAAGCCTGTCAGCAAAGTTATAGGGATTTTTCCTGCCATTCACATGCTCTTTGTTCTCAGGATATAGAAAGTAACCTTACATAATTTTGTAAAGAAACACATTTCCCTAATATGACTTTTTTGATGAGCATGCAGTAATGGGTCTCCCATATATTTAACCCATGTTAAATACAACATTTTCTCTATTTATCAAGTGTAAAATAAAACCATATGCTGGATAGGATAAGAAAAAAAGAAAAAAACAAACCAAACTTACAGTAGTGCATACCAGTATAGCTGTGTAAATCATACATCAAATTCAGGAGAAAACCATTAAAACCAACCAACCGACAAACCAACCAACTAAATAATTAATTAATTAAATAAATAGACTTATTTGGGATTGAAAGTGAAGAGGACTTTGAAATAGAGTAAAGAAGTTTCATTACCAAACTGTCCAACCTCATGAAGAGATATGCCCTTACAGGGAATACCTGAGAGATGTGGACATTGAGACCACTTACAAATTCCAGAATGGGACCTTCAATATTATTCCTCAGGTAACGCCTCACTTTTTAAAATGTCTCCATGAGAGAGAGTATAACCTGGATATTTTGACACTAATGAAAAAAAACACATAAAGGGTTAACTTTCATACCTTTCTTTAACATGTCTTGGCTGCAAGTTATGCTTTGAATATGCCAACCCAAACTGTTAATGGAAATGTTTCATCTTGGGATGTGCTGCTTTTGTGTGCTGTCAGTCAGGCTCTTGGATGTAGAACTGAACAAGATTTTAAAATTTGTTTTAATTTTTTTAAAAGAAAAAAAATCAAACAAAAGTTAGTGAATTTTCCCTTCACTTCCAATATTTTTTTTCAGATCTATTTGTAGACTCATAGAATAGAATCATAGAATAGTTAGGGTTGGAAAGGTCCTTAAGATCATCTAGTTCCAAACACCCCTGCCATGTCACCCAAGGCTCTGTCCAACCTGGTTTTGAACATCACCAGCAATGGAGCATTCACAACTTCCCTGGGCAACCCATTTCAGTACCTCACCACTTTTACAGTAAAGAATTTCTTCCTCATATTGTAGCCAGCTATATCATCTACTATGTGCCATCATTTACCATTCATACAGCAAGATATATTAATCTTTCTTCATCAGTCATTCCTGCTGGCTTTTTAATAATTTTTAATTAATTTCTGACTTTCTACAGTTTCTGTGGCCTAAATATTTCCAATTTTCACTTTTAGATATAGTGAAATTAAAAGTTGAAAGACTGGGTTTTCTTTTCATTTGGTGACAGAATGATACTATGGATTGCCTAAAAATATCATGGCTATATTTGCTTTCATATGACATTTCAAGCTAATCTCATGTTCAGTAGGATTGCTAGGTCTTATTTGGCAGTGTTGCTTCCTCTGTGTTTTTGCTTTCTCTTCAGCTTCATATCACTACAAGAATTAAATGAGCCTTAGCAAGTAAGTCAGTCTCCTACTATAATTTTTATATTTACAACCTTTCTAACAGACCTTAGTTTTCTCTGCTTTCAAGGGATTTTACAGTCCCAAAGTACAACTTCTTCTGAAATTTAATCAGTGAATTGTTTTAATGCTTTAGATTTTAGAGCCATCTTTTTTTAACTAGGTCTAATAACAATATTCATGGCATGATTAGATTTTTCTCCTACAAGAGTTGTCTTTCCAAACCTCTGTTAAATACTGGTTTTGGGTACACATAACAGTAAATGCAACTAGGCTGGGCTGATACAAATTATTTTCTCAAATGATTCTTAAGGTAAAAAGATTATTTTGGTAAATTTGTCTTTTTAAGAGTAGCATCCAATCATTACTACTTGTGAAATCGCTACAGTTGACTCACAGATGGACTATATCAGCCAGCTTTAGTCTACTCAATACTCCAAGAAAACTTATGGTAGCATTATTTTGACTAGAATTTTGCTCTCTTTTGATTCCTCTATTATTTTATAAGAGTTTGAAATTGGATTTGAGGAATGTCATGCTCTAGACTACTGAATATCAAACAGGAAGTCAAGAGTTTCCAAATTGTAATCATAGCTCTTGTACACACTTGCTAAAAGGACTTGTACAAGTCACTTAACACCTCCACCTTGTCTTCTTTCTTCAAAAACTGTCAATAATACGGATGATAGTCCATTTCAGTATATTGTTTCACGAATGAAAGAATGCAAAATATTGCAAATGCTGTGGCCCTTGAATGTTTAATAGAAAATACCAGTTCCATTGGAAACATAGGACTTTGTTTTGAGGATTAGAGATATCTTTGTTTTTCCTGTCTATACCACTTATACCTGTCTATTTCTAAATAATTTTTTTGTATTTTATGTTCCTGCATATTTTTTTACAATTTATCTCAAAAAAAAGTTGGTCAAAATAATTATTTGTTCTTTCATATTGGAGAGAGGTATTTAAGAGTACTTGACTTTCATAATCAGAGGCAAATTAGAATCACATTTGCTAGCACATTCACTCCATAATGTCTTTCTCAGAATTCTGTCCCTTGGATTTATGCAGATGACTGTATCATGTATTTGATGTAGAGGAAAAAAGCTAGTATTGAACAAGAAAGGAATTCTGATATCAGACTTCAGGTCTGTCAGTAACTTTCCAAAAGAGACATGAATAATCCTTCGTCTAAAATCGCACTTCATTGCTATACTGTTTTAATGGTTTATCATTTCAGCATTTACAGGATGTCTCTTTTCCTCTGGAATATGGAAGTATTTTAGAAATGCTTTTCAAGACATGCATCTCCTCTTGCATGGAGACCTCATAGCAGCCTTCCAATATCTGAAGGGGAGCCTATAAGGATGCTGGGGAGGGACTCTTTGTTAGAGATTGTAGTGATAGGACAAGGGATAATGGGTTCAAACTTAAACAGGGGAAGTTTACATTGTATATGAGGAAGAAACTCTTTACTGTAAGGGTGATAAGGCACTGGAATGCATTGCCCAGGAAGTTGTGAATGCTCCATCCCTAGCAGTGTTCAAGGCCAGTCTGGACATAGCCTTGGTTGGCACGATTTAGTGGGAAGTGTCCCTGTCCATGGCAGGGGGGTTGGAACTAGATTATCTTAAGGTCCTTTCCAACCCTAACTATTCTATGATTCCATGATTCTATGATGCAGTAAATCACTGGCATATTGTGTTTCTGTTTTATCTATCCCACTTACTTACCCTGTTCATTCAGCCTGGTTACGTCTTTGTACCTGTCATGCATGTGCTGCATTTTTAAAACCCAAGCACATCTGGAGGCCACATGTAGTAGACTGCCATATCTCTTCAGAATCTTGGTTTTATTCCTTAGCCTGTACAGTACACCCTGAGTCAGGAACCCAAGGTTATTATTCAACACAAAACACCTGAATGATTTTTTTATCTAGAAAATCTAGTCTATCTTTTCATACACTGAATCTCCTGTGCATATATCAAAGTTTGGGATTACAGAAGTTGTTAAGAAAAAAAAGATACTCTCACGACTGAGGATATGCAGCAAAATAACTGAAATTCCTTTTGTCCATAAACTTTAGAATTCACTGTGCTTGTAAGTGACAATGGAATTTTCCACATGTGACTATGTGTAGGACTATATATGGGTTTAATGCATATATATGGTATATAGGCATCTGATGAATAAAAACTTGAAGAAAATCTGAATATAGATGTAATGATGTTAGAGTCTTAAAGCTAGTCTTGTATTTGGATCTGACTTCAGGTCCTTTTTAACCACACTCAACCATGAATAAGGTTCCTTATAAACTAGATCCATAGACTCTCCTGGGTTCCTAATATTTCATAAACACAAAGATATCTGTGGGACTCTTCTTACTCGATCATCTCATCTTGAAGGCATCTGAAGCTTAATTGTAATTCAGTTTCTAAGACTGAAGCTTACAAGTACTCTAATGTCTGCAGAAGTATCTTTAAAATTTTTTAGAACTGTGTGGTTTGATATATACAGTATGCTTAAATCTGTCCAAATTAATTCATTGACCTATCTTGTCTGCATACACTGTTTCAGTAATTTTTCTCTGCTATGATTATCAAGGACACAAAACCCAGCGTCTTCCACAGTGTTTGAACTGCTAGTTCAACATTTAGGACATTATCTGGTGGCCTTCTATGATGAAATTTGTTGCACTGCTTTTGCCTATGGGTCTGGCCAGTAACTAATTTATTTGTATCAGTAGGTTTGTTTTTTTTTTATTACTATTACTCTATATTTTACCTAAAAGAACATGGTCTTTCAAGCACTGGGATGAGCAACACCTGAAGTGAATGTAATCTGTCATTCTCTATCAGTAGAATTCTAACTGAAATGAAACTGATTTTTTTGCCTCTTAATATGCTTCAGATGGGACATCACTAGAGTTTTCAGCTCCAGTGCCTTTCTAGACTATAAAAGAATGATTCCAGTAACACTGAAAACGCAGTACATTGCTTTTTCTCTTTCCACACTTTAGACACATATGGGACAGGATGAAATAAAAGAAGAAAGGAAAATATTTCCACTAAATTTTCAAAATAAAAAAAATGGGTTATGATTTATTTCTAAGTCAAAAAAATACAACCCTGCAAATAATTAAAAAAAAAAAACCCACAACCCATACTTCTGTAGGAATCATTAAAATCCAGAATATTTAACATAAACATACTTCCTAATATCTCCTCTGTATCACAGGAGATTGAAAAAAATTGTGTCTAGAGAAACCTCCATATGAAGTGTGTAATTTTATTCTACATTTTATTTAGCTATTTTATTCTACTGATTATATCCTATCTCTGACATCACCATACAGAGCTGTAAAGTGTCTGATGAGAGTGAGTAAAAACTGATGAGAACAAATAATTTATAATGAATAATTTGTCCCTGAAATTTTCCACTCTGTAAAGATTTTTCTATAGCTCTTTCTGTCATAATATCTAACCTGTGCTCTAAAGGATGATATTATTAGAATGATTTATTACTATGGTAAATCTGCTTTAAACCTCAGCATAGGTTTCATTAACCAAGCACAAATACAGGTTGGGCAGACAATGGATTGGGAGTAGACTTGAGTAGAAAGTCTTGGGGGGTGTTGATCAGTGAGGAGCTCAATATCAGCAAACAGTGTGTGCTTGCAGCCAAGAGAGCCAACTGTATGCTGGGCTGAAACAAAAGCATCGGAATCAGTAGGTTGAGAGATGATTTTCCTCCCCTACTATGCTCTCACGAAGCCCCACCTGTAGTAGAATGCTTAGCTCTAGGACCCCCAATGTAAGAAAGCTGTGGACATTTTGGAATGAGTCCAGAGGAGGGCCATGAAGATGTTCAGAGTGCTGGAGCACCTCTCCTATGAAGACAGGTTGAAAGAGATGGGCTTGTTCAGCCTGGAGAAGAAAAGGCTTCAGGGAGACCTTACAGCAGCCTTCTAGTGCCTAAAGAGGTACTACAAGAGTGCTGGAGAGGAAATTTTTATAAGAGGAAGTAGGACAAAGGGGAATAGATTTAAACTGAAAGGGTGTGGATTTAGATTAGATATTGTAAAGAAATTCTTTACCACAAGGGTGGTGAGACACTGGAAGAAGTTGCTCTCAAAAGCTGTGGATGCCCCATCCCTGCATGTGTTCAAGGCCAGGTTGGATGGAGTTTTGAGTAATCTGGCCTAGTGGAAGGGATCTCTGCCTGTGGCAGGGGTGCTGGAACCAGATTATCTTTAAGGTCCTTTCAAAACCAAACCATTATATTGTCCTATGATTCTATGATGACTCAACCAGGACAAGAAAAGCTATAAATTGAGAGGAGAGGATTTTGCTGCTGTTTATGTGTTACCCTTGCAAGTTAATCTGAATAGATGCACTTTATGCTTTATTATTCCACAGCTTGCCTTGACTAAGGATTTTTTCTTTGTGAATACAGATCAGTTACAAACAGCTTTATTTGATAGAACTCAAATCTCAATATTAAATATTCCAAATATTCTTCAATTTTATATAGTTTACCTAGATTTAATTTGATCTAGTATGTCCAACATTATAATTTGATTCCAACTAATTTTGGTGTCTCTTCTACCAAGTTTGATCAGGAAACTCAAATAAATGTTCAAAAATATTCACACCAATGAAACTTGGCTACTCATAGCTGAAATATAAAGTGATCACAGAAGCAGGAAAACCTGTGTATACGAAAGCTATGGAAGAAGGTTTCTTGTGTTTTTTTCACTTGGCTTAAGCGATCAGCTTTGGCAGCTCGAACTATTTGTTTTCAGTCCATATTATCATCTCATCTCAGTTAATCATGTGATGCTGCATGTGCTTAACTTAGTCTTGTCAACAAATATTAATTATTTGACAAAGATAACTATTTTGAAACCAAAATATACCCAACAGGGACCACATTGTTTTTTTAACATGCAAGTTTCAGCTACCTAAACACATTGCATACAACATACAGTCTTTGACTTCCTTTTGTATTAGTGTCATGGTTTAAGCCGAGCCATAAATGAGCCACTCAGTCGTTAGCTCACTCCCCTTCTTCCTCCCCCCACTACCAAAGGGATAGGGAGGAGAGTCGAAATAATGCATCTCCCACCGGTTGAGATAAGAACAGTTCAAAAACTAAGGTACAACACAAACCAATGCTGCTACCACCAATAATAATAAAGATATGGGAAACAACAAGGGAAGAGAATACAACCGCTCACCAGTTGCTGACAGATACCCAGCCTGATTCAAGCAGTGATCTAACCCTTCCAGGTAACTGCCATCAGTTTATATAGTGGGCATGATGTGCTGTGGTGTGGAATACCTCTTTGGCTAGTTTGGGTCAGGTGTCTTGTATCTGCTTCCTCCTGGCTTCCCCTCCTCCCTGCAGAGCATGAGGTTCAGAAAGTCCTTGGCCAGGGTAAGCATTACTGAGCACCAACTAAAAGCATCAGTGTTATCAGCTTTGTTCCTGGGCCGAAAGTCAAGAACACAGCACTGCACCAGCTACTAAGAAGGAGAAAAATGACTGCTACTGCTAAACCCAGGACAATTAGTTATTCTTGTAATGTGATTATGTATTCTTATATTCCTTTAGAAAAAAAAAAAAAAGAAAAAAGAAAAATCCTACTAAAGGTCATCTTACACTATTTCAAAACTGTATAGCTGGTTTGTTAGGAGTACAACACCAATTCCTACATATCTCATTTTTTTAAGTAAGTGATGAAAACTGTCCTGCAAGGAAGAAACTGCTTGTTAGTTCTTAAACATGCTACATCAAACTCCTTGAAGAAAAAAAATAACTGGAATTATTTTAAATTCTAGGAGTAATCTGTAGCTAAGTAACATCAGTCATCAGCATTAAACTGTACCACTTAAAATCGCCTTTTATTATTTTTATCCATCCTTGCCACGTTTCCTTTAAAACTGATAATGTGTTGATTACAGCTGTTCTGATAAGTTATTCAACTCCTGATAAAGGAAAATTTACCAGCTGTTGTGGAATAAGAAAACAGAATGGCATATCAATAGGTACATTTAGCAGAGAAATTGGAATGCATCTACTTCTGTAAATTAAATCTTTTAAGCTAGCCCACCTTCAATTATATAAGAATTTTCTTTTAAAATTGCCTTCATATTTACAGCAAAAAGGTAATGATTTTAACACTTTTTTACTGGCTTTTTAATTATTTTTTGTTTTATTTTTTATTGCAGAAAGAGCTAGGAACCTTAAGGAGAAAAGGTATTTGATGAAATGATTACTAGTCTGGTTTTCTTTCTTTTTAATCAATATGTGACTTTCACCTCTATCTTTAGTATTTACATAAAGGGAAGTCAAGTGCTATCAGCTTCTATAAAAGGAAAAGCACCTTCACAAGATACATGTTTGTCATGGTTAGGAGAAGAATCTGGACAAAATTTCATCACATAAGTATTTCTCAAAAGTGACTTCCTTAGATGTTTCTGTGTTTTTATTGAGCTATTTATTTTTCTGTCTGCCAACTCCTCTAAAGGCGATAATAAAAAACGGTGTAAAGAAATACATTTAAGAGAGTGGAAAATTGCAGCTACCTCTGTGTTTTATATACTTGTAATCTAAAGATAACAACTTATTATTTGATGTATTTTCCTTCCTTCTGAATATGTGGAAAATGTTCTGAGCAAGCCACCCATTTGAAAATGTGGAAGTTCTTTTGGAAACTAAGGTCTTTACTACCAGTCCAAGATGAATTAGGAATTCTGTGTTTACATGCATCTTGAGTTTTTTTCCAACCCTAACTATTCTATGATTCTATGATACTACAAAACAGTAACAAATTATGTAGACCTGCACAAATTCTTGCTTCCCTTGCTGCATTAGTATGTCAGAGACCTGTGAAATGCTGTGACTAATACTAAAGTATGATCTAAGGACAGTCAAAATGTCTGACAGAATAAGAAACCTTGTTCTCTTGTTTGTCATTGCCTGAGCTATAAATCCTTAGGTGTGCAAATTCCACATTTGAACTGCTTGACAGGAGTATGAAGGGCGTCCTGGGCTCAACTGTAACAGTGAGATTTTTCCTTCCTAGTAGCTGGTGCAGTGCTGTGTTTCAGCTTTAGTTTGAGAACAATGCTGATAACACACCAATGTTTTAGTTGCTGCTAAGTGTCATGGTTTAAGCCCAGCTGGTAACTCAGAACCATGCAGCTGGTCTGAAGGAATGAAGAATGCTTACTCTGATCATGGACTTCTCAGCCTCAAGCTCTGACAGTGAGGAGGCATACAAGAAGCTGGGAGGGAGCAGAGACAGGACACCTGACCCAAACTAACCAAAGGGGTATTCCATAACACAGCACATCATGCCCAGTATATAAACCGGCAGGAGTCACCCGGAAAGTCCAGAATGCTACTTGGGTAAGGCTGGGTATTGGTTGGTGGGTGGTAAGCAATTGTATTGTGTATCACTGCTGTTCAGTGTTCGGGGCTTTTTTTTCCTTCTCTTTTTAGTTTCATATTCTCTCCCCTTGTTATTTCGTTTATCATTATTATTGGTGGTAGTAGTATTTTTATATTACACTTCAGTTATTGGACTGTTCTTATCTCAACCCATGGGGTTTACATTGTTGTGATTCTCTTCCCCATCCTGTCAGTAACTCAGAACCACACAGCAGCTTGCTCACTCCCTCTGCTTCCCCCCCTCTCCTGGGGCCACATGAAAGTATAAGCAATATAGTCTAGTTGCAAAAGCTAAAACAGAGATTTGAAATAACCTTGTTCAGAACAATTGCTTTGCAAAGCAAGAACATTCAGAAGTGTTCTTGCACGTTTCAGTCTCTCACTACCAAGACAATCTCTCCAAGAAGTTTCCATTGAAAAATGGGAAAAAAATCTAACATAACATTATCAATCTCTTCATATGTTCTTATGTTTGATGACAAAATTTGTTATGGATGTGTACCAAAGCTTTTCACAAAGCATCATCAACAAAAGCATGCCATATATGTATAAAAATCAGCTCCTGATTCTTGGTGTAAGTGCCAATGTAAATACTTTTGTGGCTTTTGCCTTCATCTTATGCTTCAGTGAGTAAAGATGAAAAAATAGATGTACACGCAGTCATAATTTTCTGTAATACAAACTTTCTCCAAAAATAAAAAAAAATATTTCCATGATATCTATTTCAATAAATATCTAGCCATTTTTCAGAAAATATCAAGATTTTTTTTTTCCTTCTCTGTGCTACAAGTTCAGTAAATCTCTAAGATAAATAGCAGAAAAAATTATGCTGAGAATCTGAAAATATTAGCATTCGCTCAGAAAACAAAGCTGTAAAGATTATAAAGTGACTGCTATGGGCTCAGTTAATGATCCTCTAAATTCAAATATACATCCTCCTTCTCTTTCTCAATATATAGTTTATGAAGGCAAACATACACACTTTAAAAAGTAAAGTATATACACAGATGTTGAAAAATGCATAAAATATTTTTTTTCCAGCTACTAAGATGTAAAGAACATTTAGAAAAAAGTAGTTTGCAAATTGACATATATTTTAAAAAAATCTTTAATTACAGATACAACTAAATGACATAAAGTGTGCCAGAGAACACCTGTTCCACCTGTTATTAACAGGCTCTGCTCTAGGAAAAAGCTATGGAGTGTAAACTTTTCAATTTGCTACTGATTGAAATGAAAAAAAAAAGAATAGTTTCAGGATAATTTAAAACAAAAACATTTCCCACCTCTCAAACCAAAGTGAAAATCTGTGGTAAATATACTGTCTTGGATAAAAGCTAGAAGCCAAAACAAAACTGGAAGACATTTTAAAACATCAGTATATGGGAAAGTCAAAGCTATTTTATGAAATGTATGTATAAAATGCTTTGACATTTTTCTCTATTTCTCATACTGAAATAATACAATGAATTAAACATGACGTTAAGTACAGCTGCTTGAAAAATTTGCAGTATTTCATTGATCATACCACACGTCAAATGGCATCAGCTCAGAAATATTAACGAAGTTGCTGTCGTGATGTCCCCTGATGAAAATGAGGTTCCCTACCCCAGCATAAGAAAAAACTAGCAAAGTTCTACAAATGAAATAATTTTCTCAAAACATCTTTATAGACATATGCACTCAGCCTTAAGTTCTGATCAAGTACTTGTACACAAATGTAATTCCATTTGAAATATAATCAAAGTGGTTAACAAAAAAGATTTAAATGAGAATGGAGAACATTATAATGATATTATTCTATTATATTTCACAAAATCTATCATGAATATTTTGGTTTATTCCATTTTAATATCTGCTATCTAAAGCTGTTACCAAGTTTTCTTATGATTATCATAGAATCATAGAAGAGTTAGGGTTGGAAAGGACCTTAAGATCATTTAGTTCCAACCCCACAGCCATGGACAGGAACACCTCCCACTAAACCATGCCACCCAAGGCTCTCTCCAACCTGGCCTTCAAAAACTTGAAACAACTTCCCTGGGCAACCCATTCTCATCACCCTATAACAGAAAAATTCTTCCTTATATACAATCTATACTTACCCTAAATTTGAACCCATTACCCCTTGTCCTCTCAGTACAGTCCCTCATGAAGAGTCCCTCCCCAGCATCCCTATAGCTCCCCTTCAGATACTGGAAGGTGGCTATGAGATCTCCATGCAGCCTTCTTTTCTCCAGGCTGAACAGCCCCACCTTTCAGCCTGTCTTCATATGGGAGGTGCTCCAGTCCCCTGATCATCCTCGTGGCCCTCCTCTGGACTTGTTCTATGTCCTTTTTATGTTGAGGACACTGGAATAGCACACAGTACTCCTAGTGAGGTCTCACAAGAGCAGAGTAGAGAGGGAGAAACACCTCCCTCGACCTGCTGGTCACACTCCTTTTGAGGCGACCCAGGATACAGTTGGCTTTCTGGGCTGCAAGAGCACACTGCCGGCTGATGTTCATTTTCTCATCAACCAACACCCCCACGTCCTTCTCCTCAGGGCTGCTCTGAATTTCTTCTCTGCCCAACCTGTAGCTGTGACTGGGATTGCTCCCAACCAGCAGTAGGACCTTGCATTTGGCATGGTTAAACTTCATCAGGTTGGTGTCAGCCCAACTCACAAGCGTGTCAAAGGCCCTCTGGATGGCATTCCTTCCCTCCAGCGTATCAACCAAACCACACAGCTTGGTGTCATTGGCAAACTTGCTGAGGGCACACTCAATCCCACTGTCCATGTCACCGACAGATATGTTGAAAAACACCTGTCCCAACATCTATCCCTGAGGGGCACTACTTGTTACTGGTCTACAGCTGGACAATTGAGCCCTTGACCAGAACCCTTTGTGTGTGACCATCAGCCAGCTCTTTATCTGCCGGGTGGTCCAACTATCAAATTGATGTCTCTGAATTGTAGAGGATGTCGTGTGAGACAGTGTGGAACGCTTTGCACAAATCCAGGAAGATGACTTCAATTACTCTACCCCTGCCCATCATCATAGCCCCACCATTGAAGGCCACTAAATTGGTCAGGCAGGATTTCCCCTTAGTGAAGCCATGCTGGTTGTCACCAACCACTTTGTTTTTCATGTGCCTTAGCATGCCTTCCAGGAGAATCTACTCCAAGATTTTGCTAGGCACAGTGGTGGGACTGACTGGTCTGTAATTCCCCAGGTCGTTCATTTTCCCCTTCTTAAAAATGGAGGTTATATTTCCCTTTTTCCAGTAGTTGGAAACTTCACCTGACTGTCATGAGTTTTCAAATATGATGGACAGTAGCTTAGCAACTTCATTTGCCAGCTCCTTCAGGACCTGCGGATGGATTTCATCAGGTCCCATGCAGGTTGCTAAGATGGTCTCGAACCAGATCCTCTCCTACAGTGGGGCTAGGGTCTTTATTATCATGGTCACTGCATCTTCCTTCCAACACTTCGGTGGTGTTGTCAGAGCATCTGCCAGTGAAGATCGAGGCAAAGAAGTCATTAAGAACCTTAGATATCTCCAAATTCAGGTTAGTCAGTTCTCCGGATAGCTTCTGGAGAGGGACCACGTTGTCCCTAGTCTGTCTTTTGTTTGCAGTGGAACTATAGAATCCTTTCCTGTTATCTTCAACATTCCTAGCCAAGTTTAATTCTAAGTGGTCCTTAGCTTTCTTAACCTGGTCCCTAGCCTCCCAAACCACATCCCTGTATTCTTCCCAGGCCAGCTGTCCTTGTTTCCACCTTTTATAAGCTTTTTTCCTTTGAATTTTCCTCAGCATCTCCTTATCCATCCAAGGAGGTCTCTTGGCCTTCCTGCTGCACTTCTTTCTAGTTGAGATGCAACACTCATGAGCTTGTAGCAGGTGATCCTTTAATATCTATTAACAGACTTGCCTCCCCTGCCCTCTAGGGCTACATCCTGTGAAACCTTACTAAGCAGTTTCCTGAAGAGGCCAAAGGCTGCTCTCTTGAAGTCCAGGGCAGTGAGCTTCCTGCACACTCTTCTCATTGTTCTGAAGATTTTGAATTCAACCATCTCATGACTACTGCAACCAAGGCTGCCCTGGAATGTCACATTTACAGCCAGCTTTCCTCTGTTGGCGAGGACAAGGTCGAGCATGGCACTGCTCCTCGTCAGCTCCTCTATTAATTGCAGAAGGAAGTTGTCTTCCACACAATCGAGAAACTTCCTGGATTGCTCGTGCCGGACCCTACCATCCCTCCAATAGATATAAGTTTGTTTGAAGTCCCCCATCAGAATGAGGGCCTGTGAGTGTGAGACTGTTCCTATCTGACCGTAGAGTGCTTCATTCACCAAGTCCTCTTAATCTGGTGGGAGTGCTTCATTCACCAAGTCCTCTTAATCTGGTGGTCTCTAACAGATCCCCACAATAATGTCTCCCATTGCTGTTCTTCCTTCAACCCTGACCCACAAACTGTCTCTTGACTGCTCACCTGTCCCCAGTCAGAGTTCCATACTCTCCAGCCTATCCTTAACATAAATAGCAACTTTCCCCCCCCCCCGCCAGGTGTGTCATATTTATCAGAGACCAAGAATGTCCACAATAATAAAGCAATTTTAAATGGATGAACAGAGTGTCACCTACACTTGTATAAGACCTGTAGAAGAGTCCTTTCTAACATTTACACAATTCATGGTGGTACAGTATGTAGTGTGGGTGTTTCCAGATGCTGAGAGTTCATATAACATTTCAAAATGAATACTGAAGGTACCATACTATTGGAGGCTTACACATGGTTGATTGTGAAAAGCCATTAGAAAGTCTGAGTCCATGTGGCATCAATTTCTGACTGAAACAGTGCAATGTATTGTAACCACTGCTTGTTTGTATTCTTTTTTCTTTTGAACAGCACTCAATATAGCAAACAGCCTTCCTGTTCCCCATCACAACCTTTTCCTTAGAAACACTAAAAAGTAAAAAATATCTACATGACTTTCCTCATTGTCCAGCCTATTCCAATTTCCAACTAATGTTTCTGCTAATGTTTTCAGATAATGTTTGCGATTGCATGAGGCTGGTATTGCAAATACGTTATTTAGGGGATATGAGATAGAGACAAAATTGAAAATTACTTCTCTGCTGCACGCATCTTCATTGCAGAAGGACTCTCTAGCATAATATCTCTATGGGCTCTCACCACTGATATTTTGACTTCTCATTCCCCCTTTTCTTTACCGTTGATAGTCCTGACAGAGAAGAGGGGAGCAGGAGATTTTCATAACACTAAGAACATGGTGTCAACCATGGCCACCCAAAGGAAAAAGGTTATTCTTTAAAATCATGGTGGGACAGTCTCCTTACACCACATTTCTAATCATTTTTGGTGGCCAGTTATGATGCCCCTGGCAAGTATAAAATAATTAAGAAAAAAAACCAGAGAAACGTATTTGAAAAAAACATTTGGTTTAACAGGATTTTTAGAAGTTAAGTAAGTTTAAACTTCTTGATCTTTTCCCTCCTCATGTTTTTAACAGATTTAACAACTTCTTTGCTTAATTTTCCTTTATGATCTCTGTTGTCTCTTTGAATCGGGCAGAACTTCTTTACCTAAAGGTGTTTTCCCCCTCAGTTGACTAACAAATTAAGACCAAAGGAAACAAAGTAGTTATCAAGCAGGGGAATTTGTGCAGCCCAGGAACTATTATTACTAAATAGTAAAAGATGTCACTGTTTCATCTACAATACTATGAAAACATCCTGAGACTCAGAAGACCTCATCAGAAACCTCTATATTTTCCATTGTGTAATGTAACCAGCAAAAGCTCTGGACTTCAAGCAAGTAGCTGACTGAATTCAAACTTTGAAACACTGGGAGTCTAATTTTGAAAAGAAACAGAATGCCCAGCACGGGAAGTGGTCAAAATGGTTAAAAATCACAATGGAAAAACAAGTTGAACTCAGGAAAAAAGCATTTATGGATGGAGTAATTTTTCTCTCAAGAGTAAGAAAACAAAAATATCTCTCACAGTAGGATTCTTAGGTGGTCTCTCCCTACTCAAGAAAGGTTATTTTAATAGATTCAAAAACTTTACTTTACATCTATGGTCAGAACTATTACCCATTTTTAAACAATCATTATGTGCAAAAAAAATCCTAAGTTAGAAAAGCAGTAAAGATACTAAACCTATCCTTTTACATAACAGAGTGTATTGTATGCATGTGTAGTTTAGTGAATTAGGTTTTACGATAAAAATCATTGCTTTTGTGATTCTTCTCTCCTGGGCTGGAAGTGGCAAAGTAAATAAGAGGCTGCAGTATGGGAGTGGACACTCAAAATAAAAGTAATGCCTCTCCAGAAAATCTGTTTCTGTGCCTCTTCCTGTTCCATTGTGATGAAAAATGTGGTACTTAAGCCAAATTTCTCTTGGAACATAATTTCCATTTCTCTGCTTCTTATTTCATATTCAGTGAAGTTTAGGCTTGTCCTGACTTGCTGGTAACCTGCTGAGCTTTTGTGTTGAAGAGTTTCATCTCCTTGTCCAGGTCAAACATGCTGGCAAAATCAATGACTCTTAGAACATACAAAACTCTGGATAATATTACAAACTGTGAAGAATCCAGACTTAAATGCCTCAAATTTTGACTCTAAATCAGAGATGTTTCTGATTTCTAGTATTTCTGCAACTTTGTTCCCCTAGGAAAACAGAATGTTTTCCCTCAGCAATATGCATGAGAGCTCAGTTAAAATAGTGGCCAGTGCCATAGCAAAGTGCATGAGAAAATGAAAAATTGTATATACAGGATGTGGTTTGAATGCAAAAGAACCAATTTTTCAACAAATGAGTAAAAGGCATTGACCACCAACAACTAACTGAATGATGTCATCTGTCCTGGGAACTGAATGAAGCAGCGACCCTATGGAAAAAAATCTCCATGTAAACATTTAATTCAAAGTCTGCTTGATGTCACATAGCCCAAAGTAGAACAAATGAGAATTAAAAAAGTAAAGGGAAAAAAGCTGTAATTTCCCAGTGTCTGAAGTTGACTTTGCATTCTAACAAAATTATTAAAAAAAAAAAAACCTTAGAATCGCTATTTGCTATATTAGCATATTTTAGACTTCCCATAGTGTCAGTTCTATTGCTGTTGGATTCCTTCATTGAAGAACACTAAAATATGAAACGTATAATCTGATAAATTTATAAACTATGATCTGTTCCACATGAAAGTAAGCTGATACTACACAGAAAGGCATTTGAATATAATGGTCCAGCACTGAGTACATTTTCTCGTTTTGGGGTTTATTTTTTTATAAAAAGTAATGACTGCAAGCAGGTTGGCGCAGCCATGCAAAGGAAAAGACAGGAGATATGGTGCGGTCTGTACAGTTGCTTTACTTTTTTTTTCTTGCTGGACAAATTCTTAAAAGCCAGTGTATATTTCATGTAATATTCCTGCTATCTGATTTGTTCTGTCAACCACAGTATGATTCTAACGCTTATTGGTAAGCCCTATCCAAACCAACATTCAGGTTTCAGCTCCATTTCTACTAGCCAGAGATCACAGAGACACAAAATGGCTTGAGTTTGAAGGGACTTTAAAGAACACCTAGTTCCAGCTGCCTGGCCGCACACAGGGACACCTTCCGCTAGACCAAGTTGCTCAAAGCCCCATCCAGCCTGGCCTTGAGCACTTCCAGGGATAGGGCATCTAGAGCTACTCTGGGCAACCTCTGTCAGTGCCTCACCACTCTCATAATGAAGATTTTTTTCCTAATATCCAATCTAAATCTACCCTCCTCCAGCTTATGCTGGCTTTCTATTCGCAACTTCATTCCTAGAAAAAATTGCAATTCATAATTTTTCTATTAATAAAACATGTTAATTAAATTTTTCTTTTAAATATAATTTGGAATAACCCAAGAAATGTTGCTAATGCTAAAGCTACTGGCACAGCTTGCTGCACTGATCTCCAACATACATTCCAGATATCATTTAAAATGAAATTGTTCTTGAAAAATCAACATCCAAAAAATTGTATTCCTTCCAAAACTGCAGTACAAAAAAGTATTAAAAAAAAAATACAGATAATATTTTTTATTGCTCTGACACTTGCTCTAACACCATACAGTTTATCTTTCCATGCTTCAATAATCCTGGATTTGTGTGCAATCAAACCAAGGAGCCCATGGGTTATGACTAGAGGCAGTCTTCCCATTGAGATCTATTTCTGCTTCCTCATTATGTCATTACTAGAATATAACCAGTAGCATGTCTTCCAGAGGGGTAACCATTCATTAATGCAGACAGATAAGACTGTGGTCCATTGAAAGTAATGAAGTGGAAACATCCACATTAGTTCTAAAGCCCTTGAGACCATGCCTGTGATATCCTCCGTAGTCCACAAAGCACTGTCAGGCACCTCCTATTGTAACTGGCAAGCGAAACAATTACCCACACAGTTTGTGCAGTCTGTGGCTCTGGAGTTTGCTGTGTTAGAAGGAAAAATTCATTGTCTCGTCGGCTATTTTCATACCACCAAGCTCAATCTCTATGTGTCCTAATAAGATATTATTTTTTAAGCATCATGGTGTTTTTTTTATTTGCTAGCTGCACTTAATTTACGGTCAATTGAAGACAACCATGTAGGAAGACGGACAGACTTCAAATACATAAAGGGTTTCTACTGTAGAAAAAAATAATGTACTCTCCATAGCCCTGATGGAAAAGAAAAAGAATGTTAAGGTAAATAACATACAACAAGGAATGCAGATAAAAACAACAGCAAAATGTCTATAGAAAAGGCAATATAAATGTACACTGAAACCACTGAATCCTAAACCAACCGCGTACATGGCTGTGGGATCTCCATTAGCAAAACTGTTTAAGGTTGGACATATATCAGTACAATTCTTGACATATATTTTAACCTTGTTTCAGAGCACAGAACAGATTATATAATCTCATACAACCTTTCTGGATCTATTTTCCATTCTTCAGTGAATATTTGCTATGTTATGGCAAGATCAGAGAACTCCATTAAAATTCAGTAACCTTAAGCGCTAATTGCTGTACAAATGTTATTTTAAAAGACAATTCCTTTCTTGGAGAATTTATGATCTCATTTCAGATATGACACAAGGCAGTTGAAGGAATGGCGGGTGGCACAACAGTGACAGACAATAACTTTACAGTTTATTTTCAAAGCGCAATTTGTGCTTTCAATCATGTAAAAGCTCTTAAAAAAAGATGGTTTCATGAAATAGATGGCCATTGATCTGACAACCATATAGCTCTGAGTGATGGGTTACTCTAGCAAAATCTATGCAACTCCTGTCTATTCTGACAAACAGGCCCATTAGCATGAGGAGTGTGGAGCACCACGAGGGAATAATTTCCATTTAGTCTTCGTTGTAATGTCATAGATTCATAGAATAGTTAAAGTTGGAAAGGACCTTAAAGTCCGTCTAGTTCCACCCCCCCTGAAACAGACAGGCACACTTTCCACTTGCTCAAAGCCCCATCCAACCTGGCCTTGAACACTTCCAGGGACAACCTGACCTTGAATACTTCCGGGGACAACCTAGCCTTTAATACTTCCAGGGATGAGGCATCCACAGTTTCTCTGGAAAATCCGTTCCAGTGCCTCACCAACCTTACAACAAATAATTTTTTCATAATATCTGATCTAAATCTATCCTCCTCCAGTTTAAAGCTATTCTCTCTTGTTCTATCACTACCTCTTCTTATAAAAACTCTCCAGCAGTAAAAGAATCACTGGCTCTGGTAGGCATAGTTTCCAGGAGGTACTACTCCATAATCTTTCCTGGCACTGAGATGAGACTGACTGCATATAGTTCCTTGGGTCTTCCTTTTTTACTTTTTAAAAAATGGTGGTTATGTTTTCCCTTTTCTAGTGAGTGGGAACTTCACTGGACTGTCACAACTTCTCCATACAGAAGTCAGGGAGGCTAAGCAGGTAAACTAAGAGAATGGAACTGTGTTTTACTGTATTTGTTAAAGTTTCAGTTCAAGAAGGTTGTTCTTTCCCAGGTTGTAGTCAAAGCCACATGAACTTTGCCTTTTGCTAAGAAGTATATTTTTACTTAATGGAGGTCTGTTCGTTTGCAAAGCTTCCTTCTTTTACATAAGACTTGTTATCATGAGTTAGAAAGAATTCTGCAGCAAGTACTGTACAAAAAACAGTCATATTCTGAAGCACTTGCCCCAAATTCTTTCTATCACCTAAACATGCACTTCAAGACATAATTTGAGAAGAGTTTACTTACTTCTAATAGAGTAGCAAGTTTTGCTTTTATAAAGCTAAAACTAATAATTTTGGTAAGAAAAGCTTTTTCAAAAGATGTCCCGAAATCAAGATTAAAAAAGACCTTTTAAAAGTTTATAGACAGTGATTTTCTACAAATTGCCACAGATCTTTTCCTCCTCTAGTATATTCACACTCTTGACTGTGAAAAAACAGGTACTGTTACCTTTCTTTTCACAGCTGATCTAACCTTTCCAACTGCAATTCTCTTTGGCTAAGAACTCACTTCATTGTTAAATCTCCATTTTCTAAAGCTTCAATTCTTTTAGTCATCTTTGTGGTTACTCTAGTAGAATGGACAATAATCCAATTAGCCAGGAAGCAAACAGAGCAGTCCTTCATGCTGCTAAGAACACTCATAATAAAACATTTCAGTGACGTAATCCATAATATTAGAAGCTCTCACTTCTCAAAATAGGTTAGTCACCTGCAATGACAGTAACAAGAACTTCTTGTTACAAGATCCAATACTTTTCTCATGCTATCTTACAAGACTTTGCATTATTTTTTTTCCTAATATAAAAAGCTTGAAAACTTTCCTGGGAAAAGGACTGGTTTGCATAATATGCAGATTATTTCAGTTACTTGATCACTGTAACAAACACCAGAGAATATAAACAAACACTCCTTGCAAATGAAGCACCACATGCAAATTTCATTTTTATTGAATGACACTTTCTGACCTATTCTGGAAATCTAAAATTGATGAGGTCTTCCTAACCAGACACGGTTTCTAATATTCAGTTAATATATATATATTCTGTTTATATATATGTAAAAGTCCATGATATTTATTTAAAAAATTTCATTAAAAACTTGCTATGGAGGCTATCGCACTAAAAATACTTGAATCAACAAAGACAATCATAAGCACAGAAAAGCAACATTTCATGAATAAATCAAAAGTTATTAAGATTAAACAAACATGTAAAATTTGAAAATTAAAAGAGGTCAATTAATGAAAGCAATAAATTCAATTTTCATTTGAGCATTTGACATTAAACTTATTGCTGTACAAATAAACCCAATTTCAAGGTGATGCAGAAACTCTCATTAAAAGAAGGTCAGGATTTGTCTTAAAATTTCAGTTCCTTCATTGCTGAGGTAACAAAAGCTGTACCTTTAAGTGATATGAGGATGCTGGATTAAAATGATATTATATACAAATCATCTCTTATTTCAGATCAAAGAAATCAAGACAAACTGACTACAACAGAGAAATGACATTGCTACTGCAAACAGAAAAGCAACTATATATGATATGGTGAGTAGTCTTTCTAGACAACTATGTGGGTCCTATACTTTATCTGAAATTAAATTAAGGGGTACTTCTGGTGTTTAATACTATAATGAATAATTTCAAAACATGTAATCTCTGGGAAAGAGCAGGAGAATATTTATGTGCATTGTACAGTGCCACTGTATTGAGAAAAAATTCTCTGAACCATGGCTTGAATGTGGATTTCACAAGTAAAACATCTGTGACTACTTTTAAACTATTAAACTGCTAAGGATCTTATAATATAGAACCAGGAACCACAGCTTCTCAGTAAGTGTGATTTTCTGCTGCAAGCAGAGTACTCCAGAACAAAAAGAGAACAAGTTTTTGTATCTGCAGCAAACCCAACTAACAAAGCAGGGTTGACAGATATTACTCTTAGTGCTTTTATTTCAATAGGGGCAATTCACATTTACCCAAACCTTAAGCATGAAAGAGAAGTGGAAGATAGCATCTGGACTTGAAATCTTTGTAAAGAAATGTCTTAGATGGTTCTTTATAAAATACTTCAATTAAAAATTGGTAAAGAATTCCACTGATATGAACAATATTTTGGAGAATGGCTAATAAGAAAGAATTACTGTTTTGGAAATCCAATTTCCCTTAGGCTTCTTAATATTTTGTGCTAAGTGAATGGTACCTTTGAAATTGTAAGTGCTAAATGAGTTAATAATGAAAATTTAAATTTCTCCCATTCTTGTCAGAGATGCCTCTTACAAGAAAATGTGTCTGGTCGACAACAAAAAGATACATCTATGTCTTGACGCCAGTTCAGATCTCTGCCTGCTCAAGCAGTAGTCTCTGAGAAAGTATATACAAATGCTGGTGGTGGTAGAAGGAAATTGAGCATGGTCAGAGGCTAATTGCCTCTTAGCAAACTACATGTCAAAGAGAAGGTAAGAATCACACTTTGTTTTCTGACATTCTGATTTGAAGTGTGTTTTTTTCAGCATGGAATGGCACCTATGTAGACAAAACAGTAACAAACTTGGCACAAGGTAAGGAGAAAAGCCTTATTAATTTCATAAACAAAACTCCCCGACCTAATATGTCACTGAATCTTCAAGTGGGGATGTGTCCCTGATTGTGCTTTGTGAACCTTACTCCTTTCACAGCACCCTGGCACATATAGGGTCAAAATTCTCATGTACTCTGGCAGCATTGGAATACATATGTCCAGACCTCTGAGTTCATAACTTAATGCATGCTCATGAAAAGTCATGCACAGTTAGTGCCTGTTAAATAATAAATTCTTCATTTGAGAACTGTTCTTTTTTCCTTTTCCTCAGAGTTTATCTAAAACAACAGATTTTTTTTTTTCAAAACACCAATTCATTTCCCAAAGGTAACTTCTGAGTAAGGCAATTTTATTCTTCGTAGGGAAACTTCTGAAAGGAGGCAGAATGACAGACAAACATGTACTGAGTCTGTGCACGAATCTTTGTCTTCTCTTTTGCTTACATCAGTGCATCCTGGCCTCTCAGAGAATCCTTTTCTACAGTGTAAGAATTCAACTTTTCTTCATGGAGTCATTTAAAACCTTTGCAAACACGTTTTTTTAAGAAATAAAGATTTTATAAAGTGGATTGTTATATTGTATCAAGCATTTAATCACTCCTATTAAAAATCCTTGCTGAGGGGCTTGGCACTGATAGTATGATTTGTTCTACTGTTTGATACTCAGTATTTGAGTTTTTATTTTGGCCAGTAGCACTTGAAAAAATAGTTATCTATTTATTTTATAGCTTGTTGGAAATCATCAGACCTTAGGACTCAGCCAGCGAACAGTGGACCTTCTCAAATTGCCAATACTGATCAAGCTTGCCGAGGTTTTCTCGTCACAAAGTCACATATGTACATATTTAAACTCACTTGCTAGTTTTAATCAAGACAACTTCCTGTTTATATTTTTTTTTCTTTCACAGACTTCCTTTTTATATTCATTTTGGGTTGTATGGTTAAATTCTTCATTTTCACTGAAAAAAAAATTAATTTTTATTTGCATGTGCTGCTACAGCTGTACAGAATTATGTGTTCATTCTAAGTGTCTGAGAGGGTATCAAACCCAGCAGATACTGTTCAGTGTTACAGAAGAGAAGCAGTATTGAAAAGCGTTAACAAAGTCCTCTATGGGATATATAAACAATGACTGAGTTGGGTAGCTTGAAATGCTAACAACATGCCATCTGTGTTTTAGTGAGTGCTAGCTACTGCTTAAATGATTGTCATTAACAGCCAGAGCTTTATACACTAACAAGACAAGTTTGATTGTAATTCTTTGAAGAGTAATCATCACTCTACCCTGCAATTACATACAATGTCTGTTGAATTAGAAACAAAACAAACAAAAAAAAAAGAACATGAAATAACTTTCAGACTGGGAAAATCAGGTTATTGAACACAAGCTGAAGGTGACACGGTTGGTAAGAACTGTGATTCATTGTAATATTACTGAAATATCATAAAGAGAACACAGGAAATGACAATCTGAAGAGTTACTGGGAAAAAATGAGGAATGTGACAGGAACATAAACAGGCAGACAAGTAGTGTATAATTTCAGAAAAAAAAAAAAACATAAACATTTGATTTTACAACAGAGCTGTGAACTACAGAAACAAAAATTTACTTTTCTTCATGCCTTATTTCTTTTGCTGATAGCTAAGTGCAACAGCGTCACTTGTGCCTACTCACAGCAGATGTGCTTTTGCCTTCACTTTCAACTCGATCTAAAGCTGTAGGAAGCAAAGCTTAAAAACTATAAAAAGTTCCATTGAAAGTTTTAGGCCCAGGTTAATTTTGTTGAGAAAGGAGGAGGACAAATACAAATAGACAAAAAGCAGAGTTTCAGCAGAAAATTAACCTTGCTAACAATGAAGACACAAAGGCATGTTTTTTGAAAGTTATGAGACAGAAAAATTAATTATTAAATTAATGCACTACTTATCTGCTTAAAGAATATTTAAGAAACAGATGTCAATATCTCATAATTGTTAACAATTTCTACTTTTTGTGACAAGCAGCCTATAACTGAACTCACACCACAGACAAATTCTGATATGGAATCATAAATGGACTAGTTAAGTATATTTATCGATTTCCTGAGCTTTCAAAGCAAAAAGTGTACTCAAGTAGTAATTGAAAGTTTTAAGGAAAAGAGTGGAATGTTTAGAGTGAAAATAGCCTGAAGCATACATTTCCTCTTAATTTCAAAGTAGGGCTATTGTTAATTTGACAATGATTCTGTCTTGAGTCTCTACAGCTCCCTTTTCAACCTTTTCTCATTCTATGTCTTGCGCCAAGTCTGTTTCCAGCCCACCTCCTTCCATTCTGCAAGATATCAAGGCAACGTTGAATTTTGCTGCCTGAGGGACAGACCTTGCTGCTGCTATCCTGAGAAAGAAAAGAAGCTGAAGATGAAGAAAGGCAGAAAAATATGGTGTGGGATGTGGACCCTGGTTTGCTACACCCACTGCTAGCAGAGTAGATGGGACAGGGAGCAATCTCCCAAAGGGTGTCCCTGCCTGTGGCAGGGGGCTTGGAACGAGATGATCTTTAGGGTCTCGTCCAACCCAAACCATTCTACGATTCTGTGATTTGGAACTTCTGTATTTCCTGCCTTTGGGAGAAAGTGTTACCAAGCTGCCTCTGCATGGTTCTGCCAGAGGCAAGACAGATAGCTTGGCTAGAGGTGCTGCTTTTTGCAGAGTGCTCCAATGCAGCTCCAGGCTCCAAACAGATCTGAAGCACCCCCCACCACTGCTTCTTCCAGCAGCATTCAGCTCCCTCCCACAGTTGTTTCACGCTTACGCCATCATGATTTGTTCTCCCATCCAGTTCACCTACAGTCTGGCTGCTTTGGAGGGTTAAAGAAGTGGCCACTTATATGCCACGTCTGGTCTCCAGTCTCCTTCTCCAGCAACATAAGCAGCTTTTGCCTGGGTCCTTAATCATCCATAATCTTCTCCTTCCTGCCTGATTAGCTTCTATTCTGCCAATTTGATGCTTTTCTTGAACACCCACTCCATCACTCCCTGCTTTTCTAACAGCCTGTGGAGAAAGAAATACTTTTCAATTTCCTTTTTCTTTTTTTTTTCTTTTTTCCCCCCTTAGTGTCTCTTAATAGATCAACACTTCCCTCTTCATACTCCTAGTCCCAAATACATGCCTTCATTTAGTATATTTATTAACTTCAGGAAAGGGAGTTAAATCTCTGAGCAGCTGCTTTATTATTATTATTTTCTCTTTTTTTTTTTTTAAGTTACAAAAACACTGACCCTAAGACAGTAGTTTCCCATGACATATTAACTAACATCAAAAAAGAAAACATTCCACAGTTATCTGAAATAAATACATCAGATCATCACCTGTGTCCCTTATCTCGGAATAGGTGCCTGTGCAATTTTGCTGATATTTATCTCGAGTGGTAGGACAGAAAATCTGCAGCACTCTTGTCTTGGGGGCACATATTAGTAACTTGAATTTTTGTGTGGCAACAGTCATGAAAGATGATTTTGAAATGCAAAGCATATGAAATCAGCTAAATCTACATATCTGACAGCTACCTAACTTTTTAAAATCCAAAGCTTTGTTCAATTGGTAAGACTTATTTATTTATAGAATTAACACTGTGGAACTGGAAGGTTGTCTTTATCTCCTTTCATCCATTGGTATGACTAAGACATTTTTATTAACATATGAAAAATATTTGCTTTTTCACAATGCCTCTGGTAGTTGGCATGTTGGTATCTAGCAACTCTGATCCCTGTAGAGGCCTCAAAATGCATTGTTCATCTTCAGTAAGCTTTATTATACATTATTTTTTCTATTTATAATTACTCTGTAAGAATCATACGCAATACTCCAGAACCACCATCACATTTCAAATGGTAGCAGTACAAAGATGTCAAGAAAACAGGGATTTTAAATACTGTTTCAAAAAAAGGGGTGAAAAGACAATTTTTTATGAATGTTTTTTCTAGTCGTGATCACATTTATTGCACGTTCTGATTCTGAGTCACTGATGAGGATCCCCAAGCTCTGTATGTTTGACAGGAGAACTATGTAGCACCAGCAAGCCATGAGGCATTGCCCAGTACTGTAGACAGCCCTGTCAGAAATCTTCTGTCAGAGCAGTATTATCTTTGTTGTTAGACTGGGTAGAAGTGGCTCACAAAGTGTTTCATATTGATGTGCACATTCAAAAAATGCCTGGATAATAATTAAAATTATATGAGATAATTCAGATTGTCTCTGAGGACAGGCAAACTCAGAAGGAAAATGGCTTTGTTTGAGCATAAAAATAATGGTACTTGCATGGGGTGAATCAGACAACTGCTTGCCTATTTATTCAAATTGCATGGAGGAACTGAAGAAAAGCTGCCAAGAAGAGAGAACTATGAACATGTGGCAGAGATGGAAAAGCATTTTGCCTTCTAACACCTTGCTACATAATGGAGCTTCACCTGGGTCCCAGACCAGGTGGGCAGACAAGGGCATGAAGTCCTATTTCCATTAAAATATGAGAGATTTTCAATTTGCATTTCACTGTGGAGTCCTGGTATTATGAAGTCTTTAGAGCTGCCATGATTAAATATTACCCTTTTCAAAAGGTGTTTTCCAAGTAAAGAAGCTTTCCTGAATTACTGCAACTAAGAAACTATAACTAACAAAGTTTGGTTATGCATGTATATATACACACACACATACAGTAAATATATATATTAAATACATATGTTCGGTTACACATATAAATTTACACACAGATTGAAATGCTACAACCAACAATGTTTCTGCAACCCAAGTTTGCAGATACTTTGCTGTTAATTTCTCTTCTGTATATAAGCTGGTCTGTCCCAGACTTCAAATTGTATTTTTATAGAGTGCTATCATCTGCTCAGATATAGCTATCAGGTTTACAGGGATCAACTGATTTCATTATTGTCAAATTCTGTAAAAGAATAACATCCAGCAGATAAGAACACAATTGTTTTTAATAATTTTAATAAGGCAGTATAAATTGCAAGATGGATCTATAACTCCAATACATGTAACTTATAGATGTGGACTATTTGAATTTGTATTTAAAGATATTTGAGTTTGTTTGGTCCAAAACCAGAAAAGAGATTTAGCAGTTCAAAGTATTTGATTTGAAAATGAAAATTATAGCAATTAACATTAAAATATTTACTTTCAAATGGAGTTTTTCTCAAATCTATTTAGAGGAAAGACAATTCACATTCATTTTCCAATCAATACAGAGTTGAGTGGACTGGATGTAATTTTTCCTTAATTCATTAAGAACAATGTCTACATGTGCATTCAGTAGAGCAAATTCTTTTTATAGCATAGGAAAAGAAAAAAATGCTTACATATTTGTATCTCTGG
Organism: Forpus xanthops; assembly: GCA_032466535.1. Lineage (NCBI taxonomy): Eukaryota > Metazoa > Chordata > Aves > Psittaciformes > Psittacidae > Forpus > Forpus xanthops. Next base: position 30,007 of record JASSUY010017443.1, read on the forward strand.
AGTTTCCACAACTTATGGTAGGACCTATTCGAAGGCTGTTATTGGTATTCAACATTCATACCTTTTGATGTTAGATGCCTTAGAAAAGTTTAAGCAGTATGAAAGAAGGAAAATTTTTTTAAAGGAATAAAACTGGTATGTTTTATTTTCAATATTACTCATTACCATCATATCTGAGTGTCTAGAGAAAACAGTGAGAAAATTGCAATTGTGAGTTGCAGATAATATATGACATATTTTATTTTCCATCTTGGTAAAGATGTTCCCCCCTAAACAGGTTCTTTTAAAAAAATAGGGATAAAAAGAAAATTGCTCCACTCAGGAAGATTCAGCAGTTTATAAACTTGAATGGAACAAGATACAACACAAGTGCCAGGTTAACATTTTGTGCAATGGACATGTTCAAGCAGGAGGATGACATGTTGCCCAACCTCAATGACAGACATACAGTAGTGTTATCGCTGCAACTGTATGTAGTGCTAACCAGGAGTTGAGCTTCAAACTCTCCAGAAAAGCTTGCTTAAATATCACAGTGGAGGAAAATATTCTGGTTTACTACAAGCATAAATACATACATTTGCTACTAATTTAATGTATACTTTAAAATTAACTTCAAAGAAATCTTTGTTTTAAG
>JASSUY010017444.1:0-10850 GCA_032466535.1 Forpus xanthops
GGTATGACTGGACAATATAGTCCTGCCATTCATAAGGCATCTGCCTTCACATTAGATATGTATGAAAGGCTATTAGATAGCTGTTACGGTAAGTAAGTGTAAAGTGTTTTCCACTCATTCGGCTATTTGTTTTCTGGTTTGTTTAGGAAAAATCCCTTCTCTATGCCTCAGTTTTTCCACTTCTAACAAGTCACAGGGCCATTGTGAATATTAAATAGAGCTTGTAAAGTTCAAGCAGAGTATGAGTGCATGCACATCTGTGCATTATACACAGAAGCACATATGCAGATTTCACTTAAGGACGCTCAGTGCCATCCTTTAACCAAATTTTAGCAGGCTTGAGGTGAGTTCTAGTGTTCTGTGGCTGTCTTCCTCTCATTAGACAACGTAGGAAATGTGCACAATAAGTACGTTTACTTCACTGTTAGTTATAAGATTTTGTATTAATCATATACATTTCAATCTAACCACATATATTGTGTATAAGTTCATTTTGCAAAATGTACTACACTAGTCTGAGATTCAAGCAGTAATTCTGAAAGTAACAAGAATAATAAGTAGAAAAGATTTTGTCATTAACTGGATTTCAAATAGAAAGCCACAGAACCATCATCTTGTACAGCCTCCTGCCCACAGAAGGTCTAATTTCAAAGCTATATCAGGTTGCTCAGGGCCTTTTCTGAAGATGCAGGTGGTGGAGTTGCCATGACCTTGGGGCAGCCTGCTGAGTTGCATTACTCATACCCTCAAGCATTTTAAGGATTTTTTGTGTGTCTGTGTGTCTCACAGTTTGCAACTCAGACCAGACTTTGCTATTCAGTTCTTGATCAACCTATCACTAAGATGTTAGTTTCTTACAGTGGTGAGTCAGTAAGGCTTTCTGGTACAGTGTTACAAAGCAGGGCATTGTTCTTTGAAAACAGTAATGGACCAAAATGTATATGTCAGCCTCCAAACTGAGTTAAGTGTTATTCTCTGGAACAGCTGACATAATGCTTTCAGGACCTAGCTCAGTGAGGCTTTGAGAATACATTTACATGCTCAAGACTTAAGTTTTCTGTTAACTCACAGTCCCAGTCAGAAGCCCTGGGTTCATCTGTTCAGGTTACACGGAAAGTTCAAGAATTACCTGGATTTGCTTTATACTGTTTGGAAGTCTTATATACAAGATTATATACTGTATTTGTCATGCTTTAACATGCTCAGCATAAGTACATTTTCAAAAGCAGTAACCTAATTGTATGAGCAAACGCCTTACGGACATAATGTTGCTGACTGTTTCAGATGCTTCTATTAATTTTACAAGACTGCCACTAAGAGCATTTCTAAAAAGTAAGATTCCTTTTAAATTTACTAAATAAATTGCTGTAATTGTGATCTTTACGTTGTCACAGTCTTAAACCATTCCTGTCTGTCCTGGGCTCAGCAGCAGCAGTCATTTTTCTCTTCCTTAGTAGCTGGTGCAGCACTGTGTTTTTGACTTTCGACCTGGGAACTGTGCTGATAACACCAGTGTTTTCAGTTACTGTTTGGTAATGTTTTGGTCTGACCAACGACCTTCTGAGTCTCATGCTCTGTCAGGGAGGAGGGAAAGCTGGGAGGAAGCAGAGGCAGAACACCTGACCCAAACTGACCAAAGAGGTATTCCATACCACAGCACATCATGCCCAGGATGTAAAAATGAGGGGCAGAGACCCACAAGGGTGGGGGTTCACTGCAGGGTCAGGCTTGGTATTGGGTGGTGAGCAGTTATACCCTCTTTCCTCCTATTTCTCTTGTATCATTATTGGTGGTAGCAGTAGTGATTTGTGATACACCTTAGTTACTAAACTGTTCTTTCCTCAGTCTGTGGGAGTTGCATTCTTTCAGTTCTCCATCCCATCCCCTCGGGAGCTGGGGGAAAAAAGAGGGGGGAGTGAGTGAGCAAACTGTGTGGCTGAGAGGCTTAAACCAAGACACTGTCCTGAAGGCGTGGAGATTTTATCAGAAGTGTAAGTTGAAGGAGAAAAAAAAGAAAGTTTCTTGGACTTTTGTCAAAAAGAAAAATCTTTTTTTGACAAAAAGTAAAATCAAGTTAATGAACTTGTATCATTATACCACTTTGTCTTAAGGATGAAGGGCACCACTGTAGAAGCTGGATGTACTGCACCGGCCTCCCCATCTGTTGTGGCATTAGAAGCAGATAAGTTAATAAAATCAGCTATTAGAAAACTGTCTGATGATATTAAAAAAGAATTAAAAAAAAAATCAGCAATTTGCTAGCTCTTTGTTAAAGCTTTCCTACTGAACGTGCAAATGGCTCCTTGCATTGGAAGATACTTTCATTCTGCCAATCTTAATTCACATGCTGCACTGACTACTCCTTGAAAGTAGGCACATTTCCACCACAGTTGGTAATTTTTAAAACACTCACGGTTAAGTATTCACTCTTCTGTGTTAATATTGCCTGTGCAATGTTTTCATTTGTAATTTCCCCAGTGCTACTCTGCCTTCTTAACAGGCTTAACAAACATGAGCAGTCTGGGGTAATCAGTGCTGTAGGAAGCAAGAAGCTGCCTTATGATAGAGGTTAGGTCATACCTGTATTGTTGAGGATAGCAACATAGTCAAAGTGACTTTTTTCCACTTTGGAAAACAGTGCTGAGCATTCAGGTTGTGGTGATGAAGTAATACCCACTGAAAAGCTGGAAATCCACTCCTCACTTAACCTCTACCCCTTTGCTCTGCTGCAGTAATGCAAAAGGACCACAGATCTGCTTACAGCAGAACTGAACACATTTGGAGGTTGGGGTGACAGGAGATGGCACTTAACCAGAGCTCTGCTGCAGCCTGGAAAACCCTATGCTGCGTGGCTGTGCTGTGGGACTGATCCAGTTTGTGCTCAGGTATCAGGCCAGCCCTGAGGAAGTGGAGGAGCACAAAGGTTATACAGCTGCTCAGTTCCTTCCCGTGCAGCTGGGACCTGTGCCAAGCACAGGCAGGACCTGATGATGTGTGCTGTCTCCCGCCCTCCTCCCTGCAGCAGCTGTGCACTCCAGCACCCAAGTAAATCTCAATCACTCCATGGTGGCTCTTTTGTTCCGCTGTTTTTAAACTTGGAGTCCCATTTGTGCAGCCAAGTTAACACAGGGCTCAGGACTTGAATCTGCATTGTTGTCTGCTTTGTGCAGTAATTGAATGGGCATGCCAAATGGTAGTCAAACAGCACTAAACCCAGACCAACTTTATCTTTTGTGTAAAGACAAGTGATTGTACAAGAAGCAGAACAGAATAGCTTGCTTGATGTAAAACAAGCTGCAGATTTTGACATACTGTTGTCATTTCCATCCTAGCTACAATTAATTGAAATTCCCTTCATGCAACTGAAAAAAAGGAGAGGCACATGTTAAGATACATGCATGACTGAACTCACGCATAACCATCAACATTATGTGTAGCATTGTGAAAACTTTAGGTGGAAAAAACCTTTAATTTTTTCCTGAATATTCATGAAAGTTTGCCCTGTTTTCAACAAAATCAAAGTTATTTGCTGTAGATAAAGGGGGAAATGGAATGTCAAAGATAAATAAATAAATAAATAAAAACCCAAACAAAACAAACCTATATATTGGGGATACGATTTTCTTTATGGATCCTACTTCAGAGGTACATGTAATTTCCATTATATAGACATAGCAGCCTAAGAATATACTTTTCTGTGTCTGAAACCCTACATGTGTGGTATGTTTGCCCAGTGTTTGGAGCAAGTCATTTCTCAAACATCCACACAAAATCTGGAACCCTGGGGCTGAAGCTTGGTTTCCTCAAAGTAGTAATTGTACAACTACAGTAATAACCTAAAAGTAGGAGCAAAGTTCAGTGGGACACATTTTACAGAAAAGAGGTCTCCAGGATCAGAATAGCCTAACTGGTAATGGTAATAAAGAGATCATTAAGGTGAATTAGCTAAATTTCATAGCAAGTTTTCCATCTTACTTAATTGCCAGGTATCTTATTGACTACTCATTGCAGGATACAACACAGCCTCTGCCCAAGTGGGAGATGCTGATGATGCTCTAAAAGTCAGGAGCCCATACTTACTGCATAACATTTAACCTTCTTGATGTTAGGTGCTTTGCCACAATTAAATCAGCTTAAGAAATCAGTGAAGTTTTAGAGGTCACACCTTGCACTGAGAATATCCCCCAGCCTTGAGGGAAGGTTCGATCTGCTTTTAAGAAATGAAAAGCAGTTTTCAGGCTCAGAAATGCATTGTTAGCACATGATGACAAACACCGGAAGGGATTCTCTTACTTGAAATTATACAATGAAAACACGTATGACATATTTGTAAAATATCCAGCCTGACTTGAGTGAAAGAGGGCATCTTCATTGTTTAAAATTTTGGGTAGAATTATCCCACAAAAAAAAACCAACAACATCCAAAAACCCAAGCAAACAGACAAAGAGCTGGTTTACAGCATTTATTTTCTGCACCGTACATCCACTAAAGGAAAAAACTATGACATCATGGATATTTTGCTTATGACATGTTGCTGTGTCCACCACAGAGGGCAACATAATTAAGCTCAGTCAGGCACTCTGTCATCCAACTGGCAGACAGTGAAATATAATACAGTCAAAGGGAGAGCCAATAAATAAATAACGACAGAGAGACAATGTTTTTCTGGCCTATGACCACCATTTTAGTTATGTTAATCCAACAGATTGGATGCAAAAAAATCTACTTGAAAGGCAATGTTATGTGCCAGCTGCCAAAAACAAAATTAAAAATTGCAGTCTCATGCTGCTTCCAAAATGTTAACTATGTGCCCCCTCCATGTGCACGCGCACACAAAGGCAAGACACAGAATGGTTATGTTATGCTCAGAAGTAATGCTGAGTTCTCCATTTAAGGGGAGCCAAGTGTACAAGTGAGTGAATTAATGTTGTTAGACCATCTGGAACTAGTTTTTCCTCAGTCTGGCCCTTTTTTATTTGTTCTTTTATATTGCATTAATGTCATCTTTTCCTCCAAAAGAAAGAGGGGAAAGAAAATCAGGAGATAAGAGGCTCCCAGTTTAGCATTTCCTTTGTCTTTTATGTTAATGACTTTTCCCAAGCTCCAGGCTGCACCTTGTGCTATGGGGCAGACTATAACAATTCCCCTGAACAGCAAGCTTTTACGCTTGAGCATTAAGCTGCAGGCTTAATTCTGCATCAGAAAATAGGTCCTTATAAGACTATTTTCAACTCCTTTTCCACTATAGACTATGTGTTTTAAAATATTTAATTTATATAGAGATTAATTCATAGGGTTTCTTTCCCATAACTGAAATAAGCATCGTTTCTATGGCACAGAAATCCACAACAGCCTATTTCAACAAGGTTGCAACCTTGTTTCTACTACTTTAATTATAGATTGTGTTTTAAAGGCATTAAATGATTGTTTTATCTAAGTAGAATAGAACCATTGTTTCTATACTTGTAGATTTTATTCAAGTGTCTGCTCTGAGCCAGCATAATTCTTTTGTGATTATGTCTTTCTTAGACAAACCGAAAGGGGGTCAAGCCACTAAACTGAGATTTTACTTTTTTTAAGAAAGTTCTTGGGTCCTGGTAATGGCTGAGGCCAAGCACCATGATATAAAGTTGGATAAAAAACAGCCTTTCCAGGCAATTTGCTGCTCAAATAATTCAAAGATGAAAAATAAGGCATTGAACCAGAAAATCTATGAGCTGTTTTATTACTGTAAGTCTGAATCCTTCAGGTGGGCTGTGGCTGTGCTCTTCTCCTTACAATGTAGCATAACTATTCCCTGATGGGGGGAGGTGTGTATGATGGGTTTCTACATACAAAACCGTGTCAGTCCAACTAAACAGATCCAAAAATACCTGTGATTCCTTGTGTTGTTATTTATTTTAGTTGTGTTTAAGCGTGGCAAGAACTGGCCTGATTAAAGCCTGATTTAGACCTGAAATACATGTGTCCAGACTAATATATCCCACCTAATTACACTATAGACAAAAAGAACCAAATAAACCCACCACAAAGAAGTTCAAGAGAACATGTAGATCTTTGGCTCATCACAACACAGGTTCATATATCCTCTGCTTTGGGGCTTTAGCTGAACTTAGCCCTTCAGCAACAGCCTGGAAATGTCTGAACCAGTGACTGCAACTGTTATTGACTTCATGAACCATAAATCCTCCAGCATTTTTTGTATTATAATTATTAAGATATCTATTGAAAAAAAGCCTATTCCTGAACAACCAGCCAAGGATGCCATTAAAGAAACAAGCACGTTGGTAACATTTGTTGTGTTAGCATCATACTTAGTGATCCATTCCACGATCCTATGATTCTACATGGCATCTAATAGATTAAGAAACACAGATCCAAATGACTTACACAAGTGTAATTTCAGGTGACTTCTTTAGGCTTCTTTTAAACCAACCCTGGAAAGTTGTAGAGATGCAAAGAAGGGTTTGGAGTCTGGCATACCAATAGGCAGAGGTAGAAGATACCACCACCTGGGTGACTGATTCCCCTGGAGGGGCAACTGCGAGGCTTAGAGCCCTCCATGCTCCTTCCACTTTCAGGTAGGGGACATGGGAGAGGCACTTCTGTTTCCCATGGCTGCTCTGTGAATATCAGTGAGCAGACCCTGTGGGTTACCTGAGAAAGCACAGTGCAAGGAGTGAGATTTAAAACCTCTGACGTGGGTCATTCAACTAGACCCAAGAAACATTATACTCAGTAAGCACAGAAGTAATAAACCTGTTGAAGTGGCTCTTTGGTCTTCCGTATATCTATCTGGCAAGTAGTAAACGGGAAAATTACATCGAGTCTATCTTGCTTGTACACCCAGAACAGCTTTTGAGGTGTTCTTTCGTTAATGAACTGAGCTTCCTCAGGTTACAAAGAATCACAGAATAGCAGAAACACAGTGCCTTAGAATGGTTAGGGTTGGAAAGGGCCTTAAGACCATTTAGTTCCAAACCCGTGCCATGGGCAGGGATGCTTCTCACTAGATCATGTCTTCCAAGGCTCTGTCCAAACAGGCCTTGAACACTGCCAAGGAAGGAGAATGACGACTCCCTGTCTTTTTTGGCCTATTGCTAAAAGACGGCTTGTCCGTGTAAGTCCAGGCCTTTCACAAACCTTTACTACCGTTAATTACTTCTACTTTCCCCCAGCTTTTCAGCCATACTTTGCATATTCTCATTTCCAGACTGACCAACATAAAATTTATTTCAGGGAATGTGGCCTTTAATTAATCAACTTCCTAGAAGATGTTTCCTGCAGGCTATAATTTCTTGTCTAAAAAGACATTTTCCTTCAAAGAGAATTTAGGGCTGGTAGAAAAGATCAAAATATAGCCATAAAAACTAGCCAATGTGGCAAATTTCATTTAATTGATCCAGTAATGTGATTTGGCAGCCAGATCTTTGGGGTCTCTGCTGTGAGTGACCACACTGATGAATGCCCACCTTCTGATGAATATTGAGGTACTGAAGCACATTCACAAGTTAAAGAAATTAAACCACTGAAGTGTTTTTCAGGATGATGAATCACAATAATAGCAATAACATTTTTTACTCTGCTATTAACCATAGTGAAAACTGGAGCAAAAAAAAAGGAATAAGATTTCCAAAGCTTATAACTCATTCCCTAAACTGTTCTTCCTCCTCTGTTACTCACAGTTTTACAGCTGTTTACATACAGAATTGAAACGTGCTGAGATATACCTAGTTAAAGGTTTATCAGTGTTAAGAAAGCACAGTAAGTCCATTCCTTAGTTGAGTTTCTTCTGGGTGTTACCATGGTATAAAAGCTAATGAACTTAAGCCTTCTGATACTGAAATAGTTTTATGGATGCATCACCTGCAAAACCATCTAGGGGCCCAATGAATGTTTTGACTAAAAAATGTTGATTCTTAGTAAAAGGTCACAGCCTGTGGCTGCCAAAGAAAGCAAAGAAATACTGTACAACATTTGTATTGTTGTTGAGCAGTTTGTTTAACATACATTTATAGTTACTATGCCTACCTTTCTTAACAAAATCAATCAACCAATCCAAATTACCTATCTATCTATCAGACTTTTTGTGTAAGTTCACCTTTTTGCTGCTGTGTAGAAATGATAATAAATAATGATTGGAAATCTTTGCCACATCTTCATCATGTGTAGCCTTGGAGAGGCAAGGCCCAGTGTCTTCACACACTGGTGGCTGTCTGCAGTAGCACTGGAGCTGGGGACAAGGAGTGGAGATTGAACTGCTGAGGTTCCAGTGGCTGCATGAAATCGTAGATGGCAATGTTGTAAGACCAGCCTAGGTCTGCTTCAGTGAGACCACCTTAAACAGAACTTGTGAGCTGCAAAATCTGTCTGTTTGGGGTACCATCTAATTGCTGAGCAACTGGTGGTCATTTCTGTTCCTACTAACAGCTACAAGAGAACTAGAAAACACAGGATATACTTTTTCCTCACTTTCATTTCCCTTTCTGACCCATTTTTTATGCTTTTATTAAATCTAATAATGTCTCTAAAAAGCCCCTCAGTGGGAGATCTGAAATGAGAATATCAACATTTGAGAGAGGGATGCAGAAGGCAAGCCAGCAGATAACTCCTATCCCAGGGTCAGAATTCAACTTTCACACCCACAACTAGCAGACGAAATTACAGTTCAGGCTGAGGAATCACATTGGAGTTCCTGTTAATAGAAAATGAAGTTATAACTCTGGGCACTTCATAGCTGGGTACAGATGTTTTTCCTATCCAATTCAGCATTAATCATTATAATTCTCCTCAATAAAAATGATTGGTATTTAATCGGCTATCATCACATCCTGTCACTTTAATGTTGCTGTGTGACCTGTGTAACTACTGCATGATTTTATGTGGGGCATGTCTGAAGGTTATAAATTTGAAGAGGCTTTCTTCAAGGCAGAAAACAACAATTAGGTAGTTAGGATAGGTTGATAATATAGTAGCTATGACACGTTGGCAGGGAAAGTGAATACAAGAGTGTCATCTTGATGTTGATGTTACTGATATTTTAGCATAACAAGAGTGTCATCTTGATGTTGATGTTACTGATATTTTAGCATAACCAAAGCTGCCATAAAGGCTGCATTGTACTAAATAATGGACAGAAACAGGAAAAAATTATTCTACTCTGAAGTATTTCCAGTCCATTAGAAGCAGAGTGTAATGTAATAAATAACATCCCAGCAAAATATGTACAATATGCAACACTATAGAAGACAATGTTCAGTGTATTATTGCAAGAGCCATGCTTTGTACACTGAGGACTAAATCTTTAACTGGACTGCATGTCACAATTCTTAGAGCCACCTTCAGACATTATACCAAAAACCAGAGCCTTGAGCAGTACTAAAAGACTTCATTCCAAAACAGGGAAAGATAGGAAGAGCTGGGTATCTGTGTTAGGATTTCCCTAGTCTGCCTTCCCCCAACAAAATGATGACTAGAGTGCTTCCAGAGTTTTGCAGACTACCCATAAGTTAATATGCATTTGATCAAAATGCAATAGGGAAGTTAGTATCCAGAGCAATCACTGTATAGAAGGAAGAATCAGAAACAAAATAAAAATACCAGAAAAGCATTATTTATCAGTAGACCAAAGAAATCCAAAGCACAATCATATGACAGATTTGCCATATTTGGATTGATACAGCTGTGTTTTAATTAGCAGAACTGGTAATAAGAATATGGTTTAGTACTTGTTTGAGAATGTGTCCCACAATTATCTGCTGCTCAAGCAAAGACTCCTTCCTACAAGTGCAGCAAGATTCTCTCTTCCTTTTTGTGATATGGAGTCCCTGGAGCTTAGGATATATTTGCCCTTTGAGAGCTAGCCGCCTACAGGTGTTATCAGGCATAAGAGCATAAGATGTGTTGTTTAGCTTTCTGGGGATAGGTGAAGGTCACAGATGCTATGTGCCACTTAGTATTTTGTTAATGGATTATTTTTATGGCATTATTCCTTACTCACTTTCTATCTTCCCTTCTACTACTGTCTGTAAAGTTCTTTTAGACATTCCTTTGACAAGCTTGATTTCATAGATACCAACACCTTACCTCTTCATTCTTTGACCCAAGAACTGCCTAGTAGGAAACTCTACAGATGGGTATGTTTTATGCCCTTTCTCAGGATTCACCTTCTTCTGCTTGAAAAGCTCGGCCTTTAAAACTCCAAATTGAGGGAAAGAAAGAAAAGTTTTTGCTCCTCACAGCTCAAATCTCTTGTCATTCTCTTAATTAGCCTCCTACTGGTTAACCCCTATGAATTCTATGAAACCAGTATGAAGATGCTCATTTTGCTTGTTACTGCCTATTTAGAGTGCCTACAATCCACGTAGTATCTTTCTGTTACTACAGATGTGCCCAACAGTGGGTACCAGCTGTCCTGGAAAGGTGAGATTGGATACAGAAATGTAGACAGCTCTATTAAGATCTGGTTTTTGGAACTTAGAGTGGGAAAAAAAGGTAAACTTTTGTTTGGCCAATGTCCATACATACATATATATATATATATATATATTCACAGATATTTAGGTGGTATATACAAGGGCTTCTAAATTTCATTAAGGCTTTCTCCTTCAGAGTAGTGCTGCTGAACTTTAAAACAGGAGTGACACTATAGGACTAGAAGTAGAAATATTTATTGTCTAAAGTAGAAATAACCTCATTCAGTGGAAAATATTGATAATTATATCAGTTTTGTATTACTCATTTTTCTCTACTGAATTTTACTAAGGAACAGTCACCAACTAAGAAAACCATGAAAAAAACCCAAGATAACAGAAAGCCCATGAGAAATGTGTATCTCTTTCGGCTGAAG
>JASSUY010017446.1:0-18800 GCA_032466535.1 Forpus xanthops
TGTTTGTGTTTTTTTTTTTTTTTTTTTTTTCTTATTATACAAACACAGTGGCTGTGTTATTAATGATGTTTGAGTCCCTGTGATAGGGGAAGGAGTATGGGGGGGGGGCTGTTTAGCTCTTCAGTTATTGTCATGGTGTCAAGTTCTAAGTATGGACTTCTCTCTTTCCATGTCACCCCATATGAAAAAATGCAACAATTCTTTATTAAGATGAGTTTTTGTAACAATTACATATGTGTGCTGTTTTGTATCCCTTGTGGTCTGCTGCAGCTGAATATGTGAAGTTTTCTAAAGGGAGAGACGAAAAAACTGCAGTATCATACTGGTTGAAGGGATGAAGAACCTTGTTTCTCTCACAAGGGCTGTCTTGATTGCTTAGAGGGTACAGGAAAATCTTCAGTGCTGTGATGTGCATTGAGTTATTCAGAAGCGTTTACCACTTTATTAATATGAATTTTGGCAGAGTTTTTCTCCAGAGACCTGACGAGTTGCTTGTAAGGACTGTTAGGTCACTAAACTCAGTATAACCTTCATTTTACATAACTTCCATCTGACAAATGTAGTGTGAAAGCACAACTAAACAGATACAATTAAGAGCATCCAAAATTTGCAGCTAGTAAAAACTCTATCTCATGTGAAACATCAATTGCAAAGGCAGTTATGTCCATGTAGTTTCCTTATTTTTTCTTCTTGCTGCTCAAGCAATTTTAATTTGGTTCTGTTTGTGTTTTGTTTTCTTTTGCCATCATAGCACACACCACTTCTTTCTGAAGTGATTTCTCTTAAGATTTCAGCTAGCTCTTTTCAGACCTCAGCATATACCACATACAGTCAATTAAAATCTCTTGCTACTCAGTTTCAGTATTTTGGTAAATAAGCTTGCTGCTAAAAATACCCTTCTGTTCAGCACTGCTGCCAGGTAAGGGTAATTCAGGGTTTGTGGACCAAGGTTTTTTATTGAAGCAGCAGAAATGAGTTTAAAAAAAGAAAAGGAAGGTGTTGAGGATTTTACACTTTCGGGGGGGCTGGTTTTCTTTTCTCTTTGTATATCATGCATATACAATTGCAGTGATGTAGATTTAAAGGAGCTCAGTCCCTGTGTACAAACAGCTTCAGGCTTTTCTGGTTTGAATGTTTTCTTTCTTTCTTTTTTATTCCACTCCCTTTCACTTTTAAAGCTTTGAAAGAAAACTCACCAGGAGGAGTAGTGAATTCCAGAGAAAGGGAAGGAATTTAACCTAAAAGATTGTATTTTTTTTAAGCCTAAATGCCCCCAACTTTTATAAATTAAGATGTAATGATGCAATTACATACTTAAGATTGTAAGAATTGTTATCCTTGTAGTATCTCAGTATTTAGTTGTGCAAATGTTACCTGAGGATACCCTTTCCTCTTGGTTTAGGTGATCAATAGGTTACCAGTGTGACAAGGGTTTTAGTCTTTCACCCCTAGGTCATCCGTCAGAGCTCTGCCAGGATCACTGTCATGTGTGGTTTCCATTCAATAGCTACATTACCACCAGCACCATGCAGGAGTACGTACCTGGTTTCCTAAGGGGCTCACTAGAAAGCATGGACCAGGTCAGAGAGAAGCAGTGTGGGGAAGACTGCACAGTCTCAGCACAGGCTCCTGCTGTCAATAGGCACATCAAGGGACAACTCAGTACCTTTCACAAGAATCACATTTTCTTGGAAATCTGCACTTGGAAATCTTGCACTTTAGTAGGGAGGTCAATTTATACACATACGTTGCAAAGAAAGGTAAATATCCCAAACATGGCGCTTTCTTGATCTGTACAGATATATGCATATGTATCTGTGGAGATGTAGGGCACGGACTCTGTTTCTGGTTGCAAACAAAATCATTTATCTCACATCTCACATCCCTTTTAGAGTCTACTAAGCCCTAAGCTTAGTCCACTCTCTCACTCCCTCATCATCCCGATTTAGCGAAACTACTAAGGGTTAAGAATATTCACAGTTTGGTCTGTCTTTGAGATGCACATCCCGCTTTATCTTACAAACTGTCTGCTTTGTTTTGCTAACCGTTCTTTACCCTTCATTGTTCTTATTACTGTTCCTAAGGCTTAGGCTGGACCAGGGCAATAGCACCTGGTGTTTCCCTCACCATTCCCAGGGCTTAAGCAGGACCAGGGCAATAAGGCCTGAATCCATTTTGTTAACTATTTCTATCCCTTCACACGCATGTATCCTTAACACTTCCTTTAGTTTGCAGTGAAATACTAAACTTGAGTTAAATAACTTTATAATATTTAGTAAAAACCCTTTTGAATGCTTACATTGTACAAATGTGATAGCTCTCTAACAGCAGGAAGTAAACAATACTTTTTTTTTTTTTCATTTACTCCTATGTACTAGATACCAAGGTGAAGTGTTTTCTTTTTTCCTAAAGGTTTGATGGAAGTGATTAATTGTTAAGATACCTGTGAATGTTTATCTAAGATATTCTTGGGGAAAAGCCTTCTTCCCAGGAATAAACAGTTGTTTTTATTGCCATGATCCGGTTTAATTTTGCTGTCCTGACAAGTTATACAAAGCCATTGTAAACCTATTTTAAACAGGCTAATCCTTCACATAGCAGCTGCATTCAGCAGACTGTAGAAAAAAAGCCATAACCTACCAGTTAAAACAGGAACATTAGGGCAGTTGCAGTTGACCTTTTCTTTCTGCTCTGAGCTACTCTGATGTGGTGGAGCTACTCTGATGCGGTGGAGCAGCAAATGTGTATCTGGTTTGCGGTCCATGGCTTCACTGTAGATAGGCTACAGAAACATGTAAACTTAGCAGCAGCTTTGTATTACCAGGACAGCATAAGACAGCTGGATTTGCTGTCTTACAGGATTCCTGGAACTTACACTACCTCACTGTGTTCTTTCCCTTCCTCAAAACCTGTGTGTTATGTGGCTTCACAGCCCACTGTGGCATACAGACATAAAAATGTACTTTTCCTGTATTCTGTACAGTACCAAGAGCTATTCATATATGAGCCTGATGGAAAAACGCTGCTATCCTGAGAAAGGCAAACCTCTACAACACTGATTTTGGTAACGGAGAATTCGGGAAGGGGGGTACGGGATAAGGAATTAGAGAAGAGTTTCGTAAACTGCACCAACTTAAAACCACGTCTCCATGATTAACCTGCAGGTTATTGCCAGAGACCCAAAATTTTACCCACGTTTGTCTGTCTGTTCTGAAACAAAGCAGCTAAATTTGACACCTCCATTAGTCTGGAACTACCAGGCTCAGGCTGGTTCATCTGAAGAACTAACAATGAAAGAGAAAGTGTGGACTTTCTCTACCAGCATTAGATACCAAAGGCAGATGATGCAACTGTGGACATCAGTCACATTAGCCTGACGGCAGTGGAGCACACTAAGGCAGCAGATGATTTGATCATCTGTTGCAATATACTACCAGACTTCAGCTACCTCAGCAGTGGGTAGGATGCTGTAGACAAGGGCATGGGCATGGGTGAAAGTCTGCAGGGCTTAGTAGGCCTCTGCAGCTTAGCTTATACTGATCAGAGGTGGAATATTCATTGCACTTCTATAACCAAGGATTGTTGTGGGTAGATGGAATTACCATCTGTGCCTGTTGCATTAACAACATGGAAGAACATCCTTTTTTTCAGAGAAAGTCGCAATAAAGATTCTGGACAAGACAAAGCTAGACCGGAAGACTCAACGTTTCCTGTCTCGTGAGATATCCAGCATGGAAAAACTGCACCACCCAAATATCATCAGGCTGTATGAAGTGGTGGAGACGCTCTCAAAACTGCACCTGGTGATGGAATATGCAGGAGGTGGGGAGCTCTTCACTAAAATCAGTACAGAAGGCAAGCTTCTAGAAATGGAGTGTAAAATAGTCTTCTCCCAGATTGTGTCTGCTGTGAAGCACATGGTAAGTTGATCTACAGATTTGCTGCCAATCACTACAGTAGCAGATTTTGTGGATGTATCTTTTGTTTTCCAACCAGTAGGTTTACTCTTACCAAGATTTCAGGCCTGTTTCTGAAGAGCAAATAGCTAGAGAAAAGATGTCTTAAAAATATCAGAGAGAGCTTTCACACACGCCTCCATTTACTTACTGCTCTCTGTTGGCAGCTTTAGGTAGGAGGCCAATCTGGGATTCACCTGGTGGGTGGAATTATAGAATCATAGAATCATAGAATAGTTAGGGTTGGAAAGGACCTCAAGATCATCTAGTTCCAACACCCTGCTCTGGGCAGGGACAAAGAACTATCCCTTTAGCAACAGTATTCTGTTATCTGCTTTAAGTTAGCGCAGGTGCCAGCTAACACAGCTTCATTTCCTCCCTCCAGCTATTTCAAAACGTAGGATAAGTGACCCTTCTGCTAGAAGTGTTCCACAGAAGAAGCTTGTCAGGTGTTGCAGATGTCTAGCTTGATATTAATGAATGTGGGAGGCTGGCACTTAAGACAGTAGATTCACAATCCTTCCTTTGGCACAGATCTGTGAAGTTAACACCCAGCAAGTCACTTCCCCTTGCCAAGTCTTCAGTAGCAGGGTTTAGTATGATGCTCTTTATGTAGAGCCCAAAGCACCTTGAAATTCATGAGAAGCAATCAACTACTTCAGTACCATTTCCTCTGAACTTTGTGTAGTAACTACAGCTACTTCAAACCACAGCATAAAACCAGGGTAAGACTGTTCTGCAGGACTGAAAAATGGAAGTGGTGCTCATTAAAACTTGGCTCAGAGTGCCCCCCAGTGGCGTATAGTCTCCTGCCACATAATAGTCCCAAGCAAAGTCAAAAGCAAGGTATTTCCCGAGTCAGGCTTCTAGAAACTGCGATACAAGCTGTTTGTGTATAAACAATCTGCATCTTTTACATATTTTGAAAAAATTATAAGATCTCCTGTAACTGCTGGATCAGGTGCAACATCTTTTCTATAGGACAGGTACTCTGCAGCTACTGGAACTTACATTTTAAGATAACATCTATTTCTTAGCATTAAGCCCATATCTACCAAGCTGGCCAACCTCTTCACTTGTACACATAGACTTTTCTACAAAATGTTTTGCTAAGCCATCAGATCCAGGCTACTTAAATCCTATCTCAGTGCTGCCAGTCCACAGTGAGGACAGAAGATCTCTGCCATCATTGATGACAGTTTAAAAACCCTAGGATGCTGAAGGTTTTCTTTATTGCCTCCAGGTACTGCACTTTGTTACTTCCACAGATGGGGGAGAGTGCTCAGACACATCCATTCCTCTTGCTGTTTTCAAACATGAGGCTAAACCCTTACTTAATCAAGACAGGTATATCGCCACTAAACAGAGAAAATTCAGTTTGAGTCCTTGGCTGCTACTGGCATTTCCAAGGGAAAAAAAGTACAAGTTACAGTGTATGAATTTACTTTAGATTCTAAAACTAGAAGATGCCACTGAACTTTGCGTCCTGCAACAAGAAATACCACAAGGCACTGCCACCACCAGTTCCTCCCAGGATATTAGATCATGCAACAGAACTGTAGTGGCCTTTTTACTTTATCTGTGATTACTTTCACTTGGTAAACCAAACACTAAATACTTTCACTTTGTATGTCCAGAAGCTTACAATATATACAAAATTGCAATTATTTTTGTTAGTTGCATCATTACAGAAATGTAGTAATTGCTAAATCAAGGGTTCTGAACCCTGAAAATACAGATTTTGCAAATGAAGATACCTAGTCTTTTAGGATTAGCCATGATGCCATCAGAGATCTGCTTCATGAAAATACTCCATACTAGCTAACAAGTTGAGAAAGCTATCATTAAAAAACTCAGCATCCTTCTTCCCATCTCTTCTACGTACCCTATTGGTTTTGTATCAGTAGAGAATTAAGTTAATTTTCTTTAACAACTTTAACTTTTCAATTTCATTGAGAACTTTCCCAGGAACAAGCTAATACCAACTCCTGCTCTTGTTCTACAGCATGAGAATAATATCATTCACAGGGACCTAAAAGCAGAAAATGTCTTCTACACAAGTAACACCTGTGTTAAAGTGGGAGATTTTGGATTCAGCACAGTAAGTAAAAGAGATGAAACTTTAAATACATTTTGTGGCTCTCCTCCTTATGCTGCCCCTGAACTTTTCCGAGATGAAAACTATGTTGGCATTTACGTAGACATCTGGGCACTGGGAATCCTGTTATACTTCATGACAACGGGTATCATGCCATTTCGGGCAGATACAGTGGCCAAACTGAAAAAGTGCATTCTTGAAGGGACATACAGTTTGCCTTCCTGCCTCTCGGAAACTTGCCAGAAACTGATAAAAGGAGTCCTTCAGCCAGTACCAACCAAGCGATACTCCATCAAACTTATCATGAACAGTGAATGGATGCAAGGGATACAGTATCCCAAACCTTTACAGCCCTTTAAACTGGATCCAAAGTACTTATCAGACATCAGCACACTCAAAGAGGAAGATATTGAAGTGAAAAATATTCTTGAAGATCTGGGAATCACAGAAGAGCACATTAAAAACAACCGGGGAAGAGATGCACGCAGCTCAGTAACAGGGATCTACAGAATTGTTCTGCACAAAGTTCAGAAGAAAAGGGCGCTTGAGTGTGTTCCTATCATGACCCATACAGACCCCAAAGAACAAGACCTGAGAGGAGGAATCCATTCTTATAGCAGGATGAAGAACACATCCAAGCTGTGTTCTATTTTATAAACTGCAATGCAGGCTTTATAATTGGCATATTTAACAAAGGGCTTTATTATCAAGTTCTGACATTCTCTTTTGTTGTAATTTTTGAATAAACTAAGAATGCCTCATCTCCTCTGCATTTCTCCACTCACAGTGAAGTGCTCAGCCACAGAGCTGTCACTCGTTTGTTTGCCCCTTGCGAGACTTGGTATAGCCAGTATGAGAACCCCAGCTAGTGAAACAGGTAAGAGATCATTAGTTGACCTTTTAGTAAAGGTCAAACAGTACTGCATTTAACATACTACTGGCATGTTACAGCTAAGATCTTGAAAAGTTGTGCCTCAGCTTGACACAATTTTACCACTGCAAACCAGGACATATTTTTGCAGAAAACTTAAGCAGAAACCAGACTGTAATCTAAACAACTGTAAATTCTTCTTTAAAACTTCTCAGCAAATTAAACATGGATAAGTGTATAACCGAGGTCTATGGGTTTTAACATTGTATTTAAAAAAACAGCAGTGGTGCTGTTAACCACCATTCCCAATTTGTCTTGCCATTTTACTTTGGCAGCAAAAGCTGATTCTGATCACTTGCAAGTTAAAAGTTGGATAGCCTGACAACTCCAGTTGTTCCAAGCATCACCAAGATGCAGATACTCTGATTTTCAGCTTTGTTTAGTTTGTATTTTTATACTCAACATCATGAGCTCCAAAGCAAACAGTGGAGGAGTGCAGTAGCTGTCCTTTGCTGAACAAGTACAGCTGACGCCCAAGCTAACAGGTAGAGCCCATCCTACTTTAGTTAACACAAGTCAACTAATACAAGGCTTAGAGGTATAACTGATGCTTTCAAATTTAAGGGGAGGATGTCTCATCTATTATAGGGGACTGATGAGATGGTAAGTTGACTTTAAAAGGGCTAATTAATGTAAATGAGACACAAAGTAACTCTGAAAAGCCACCCCTGATAAACAGAGATTCAGTGAGGCTCAGGTAAGTACAAAGCAAGAATCAATACTGCTTCACAGATATTTCTGAGGGGGATAAAACAATACCATCTTTCATAGGACAGTAATAAAGATGACTTGTATTTCATAAGCTGTGAATGAATTCCTGTACTATAAACTCTTTTCCTCTGAAAGCATTAAGTTATCTTGAAACACAGCCCTACAATAATGTTTTCAACCAGCCTGAGTAACCCCTTTCACTTTTGTAATGGAATGATACTAAGCAGAAAGATCCAGAAGATCCACACAGCTGGTGAACCCACAACTTCAGGTTTTCACAGGGACAGTTTCCTCTTTTCTTCCTGTTAAATAAAGTTCATCCTGAAAACTCAATGAGTCAGCACTACTCCAACAGGTTTCAAATATCTCAAACTTTATTTTAATAAAGGATCGGCCTTACAAACCATGAGGCCCCTGTGATAACTCTGTGCCAGTAGCTCACTTCCTGGCTTGTCCACTGCCAGCAATGGACTTTGTTCAATGGCAGTTTGTTTTCCTGGTGCCAAGATTAAGTTTCACAAGGGCAACCTAAACCAAAGTACTTGCAAACACTATCATCATGCATCATTGCTCCGTCATCTTCAGCAGAACAAACAGATTAGTATCCATCAATTTATAATAACAACTATTTTACCAAGGCTTGACTGTACAAATACAACAAGTTTATCAAATCCTAGTGAGTGACAGATAATACAAACACTTCATTACACACAAAAAAATTGTAATTTAACAGACAAGTAATTTTTTGCTACTTTATATTAGATAATGCAGCTTTGTAGAATTAGCAAAGAAATAAATCCAACAAAATTTCATTCTGTACATTAGCTCAATTTAAATATGTATACATTACAAGCTTACAAGGCTCATGTCATAGTTAATTTCCAATCTGGGCTTTAAAAATCTACCAGAATGGAATCCCCATTAGTACGGTATATCTACCTGTTGCAAAACTGATAGCTTTTAGCTTGCATATTGGGAAAAAAAACAAGAAAGGAGAAAAAAAAAAGACCCTTCTCCTACAATATCACCATTAGTCAGAAAGATTTCAAGGTACGAAGCCAAATTCCAAGTTAGAAATAGTCTTTCAGAAATGTATTATATAAAAACTAGTGAGAGGCCAGTGCTCCAGACACAGTGACATTTCTCCCTTTCTTTGTTTGCCAATTAAAACAGCCCCGTAATATCTAGAAGCCCTATATGAAAATTCTGCTGCCTTCGATAATTATAGAACCATAGAATGGTTTGGGTTGGAAAAGACCTTAAGATCATCTAGTTCCAGACCCCCTACCATGAGTGGGGATGCCTCACACCAGATCATGTTGCCAAGGCTCTACCCAACCTGGCCTTGAACACCATCAGAGATGGAGCATTCACAACTTCCCTGGGCAACGCATTCCAGTGCCTCACCACCCTTACAGTAAAGAACTTCCCTCCTTATATTTAACCTGAACTTCCCCTGTTTTAGTTTGAACCCGTTACCCCTTGTCCTACCCCTGCTGTCCCTGATGAAGAGTCCTTCTCTGGAATCTCTGTAGGCCCCCTTTGGATACTGGAAGGCTGCTATAAGGTCTCTACACAGTCTTCTCTTTTCCAGGCTTAACAGTACCAATTTTCTCAGCCTGTATTCATATGGGAGGTTCTCCAACCGCCTTATCATCCTCCTCTGGACTTGCTCCAACAGCTCCATGTCCTTCTTATGTTGAGGACACCAGAACTGCACACAGTACTACAAATGGGATCTACCAGACAACCTTGAAAGATGTCAGATCAATGAACCCATCTCTTTGGAACAAAAAAATCCCCACCTCCCTTCTTTCTCTTTCCTCCCACACAGCTGTGATTTGTAAAGCAGGTACAAAATACACATTATGGGTGTTCAGAGGAATCCCATAGCAACTAACATAGCAGGTCACAAAGCTTCTTGGAAGAAAACCACCTGTCAGTCTAGCCATTCTTGATCCATTCATTCTGACAGGGAAGAGAGACTCTTCTCCACCAACAAATGCTACTTGGTTGTATATATTTCCCAAAGCAACAGAGTGATGGGACGCAGACTGGGAGAAAAGAGGGAGGGTGGTAGAGAGAAAGACAAGTGCAGTATTCTGAAGACAGTTTACTGTCAAGGCACTGAGAAATCCAAACATGAAAAGCCTGGACTAGCTTGCCACACATCTGAAGTTAACAGTGTAAGTTTAAAGTAGAAATTAACAGTGTAGGTTTCAATTCCTTTTGAATGAAAAGAGCAAGCAAAAGATTTTTTTTTTTCTGTGTACAAACACCTTGTAATGGACTACACCTACTACTCAGCAATTAAAAAAAAATAACTGGACATGTTAATGAGTCCACAGAGCCCCCGGCAAGTCCCTCCATCCCCAGTATATTCATGAATTTAGTGTCTTGAAAATACTATAAACATCATCACGCCATATTACGACAAATCTTTTCAAGGAGCTTTAACAGTTTTCCATTCTCCAATGAAGTACTACTGTGCACTAAAACTTGAACACTACTGCAATCCTCTCCCTCTCTCACCCTACCCTCACACCTTGTTTCATTCCCCACCTCACAGAGGTATCTTAATGCTCCCCATTGGAAATGGCAACAGTAACGCCTTCAGATTCTGTTGTTGCAGGGATTCTTGGCACTTTCTTAGCAGGGCTTGGGATGTGCTAAGAAGAAGGGAAAAAAAACATTAAACACAGTTTTCTAGTTCACAGGCATCAATACTTCATGGCTAGGCCAACTCTCAACAACATTCATGCTAGAACGGACAGCTTGGTTTTAAGTAAACTGACTCGGTCATGCTTCATGCAAACTGGTAATGTGAAAAGAGCCACTTTGTTCTTCTTTCATTCTTGTGCAGTTTCATTCTTGTTATGATGAAATGTACATTTTAAAATCCCATGTTCAATTTTTTTTTACTTCTGTCTTGTACTTACACAGATTACCAAAGTATTCAATATAACTTGTTAAACCATTCCTCCTTTAACATACATGCACATGCTACGACAAACACACAAACCGTTCCATCATTTAGCTTCAACTTTTAAAAGAGTGCCGAGTGTTCACCTCATGAACAACGCCTGGGTGGACGACTTCAACGCCTGCTTCCAGCGGTCCATCACCCATGAGGGGGCGCCGTGCGTATGTTCTCCTGTGCTTTTCATCCACACGCACAAGGTACCAAGTCCCCTCGAAGAGATCCTCTACCGAGCACTGCGGAATATAGTTGGCTGTAACAAAGCCAGTAACACAGTGTTAGTTGGCCCCTGGGAACAGTTTTACACAGCACAAGGCTTTGAAGTAAGACAAAAGGGCTTTGGATGCAGTAAGACAGAAAAAAACAAATCCACATTTTCATGTCAACCTCACCAGGACCAATGAACGAGCTGTCAGAAGTAGACAGAAGTTGGACATTTCCTTTATTCTACACCTAATAACTTAAAGTCAAGTGAACTAAGGAATGAGCATTCTGCTGTGAGACCACAAACAATTTATACTTATGAAGCTCTTACCCAAATGATGTGTCTCCTGTCTTATCTTCATGTTCTCAGCAAAGACATCCGGTGCAATACATTTTCTTGAGTCAAGTCTTGTTTTGAGATCGGACAGACTAGCAGTTATTTTGTCCAATGCAGAACCTACAATACAGCATCATCGTGTAAGGTTGCACCAGTGCCAGGAACTGCATGTTAGCATGTTAAGATTTCAATTGCATTCAAAATGTTTTGCATTACAGCAGCAAAACCTTTTGTTATTGAAAATATTCCAAATTACTCTATCAAAACATTAACAGAATTTGAACAATATTACTTATTTGCCCAAGGAGATACTTAAACATTCCCAGGAGTTGGAACATCTTCAATTTAGTGTTACTGTCATTAAGCACTGCTCTGCAGGTTTACTTATTCTGATGAGTAGCATCATGAGGCATTTAGCAGGGAGCTGTGCAAGGAAGTTAATTAGTATTTCTTCCTTTCACTCACCAGGAGTGGCATCCTGCGTAACTCTGATGGAATACAGCGTAGCAGCAAACCCAGAGCCATACGAGAACACACTGATTCTCTGCCCTGCAAGCTGCTCTGGGGAGTACCTGCAAACCAAACAATAGTTGTTTAAAGCGAGAAATTAAGCCAAAGTGCCAAATTTAAGTAACTAAGAAGTGCAGCTAGCTTAGCAAAAGCAGCCAGTGAGTTACACTGACTACAATACACATTTCACATGCTATGTGCTTATGTGACTTTTAAACAGTATCAGGTGTGGCTGGTTTGTGATGACTTCCAAAGCTGGCTAAGCAAAACAGAGGAGGGAAATGCCCAGAATACCACTATCCAGAAAGCAGACAGTTTTCCTTCTTAAGTGACCTAAAGCCTAAAAATGAACATCCACATCTTGGAAGGCAAAGTCAGAACAACAAAAAAAAGGATCCAAGAGGAATGGCTTAGTTTAAACTTAATGTGATTTTGTAAAAGTCATTGAAAACAAAAACAAAAAAAAAAAATCAAACAAACAAAACCTCAACAAAATGAAACCCCTAAACAACCACCAAACAACCCCCTCCCAAATCCTTCATTTAATTTGGCTTTGTTTATTATAAGTGAACAGAGAAGGCATTCTGATTCTCTTTGCCACTGCAATGAGGTTTTTTTGGAGGAAGGCAGGGTAGGGAAGGTTGAGGCTGGAAAAAGATACCACCTCATAAACACAATCTTTCTTCAGCAAGAAGTAAGCAGCTGTTTCAGATCAGCTTCTGACACATAACTTTTGAATCTGCTTGTTACCTGAACCAACTGTGCATGCAGAATCATTTTTTTAACTTCAGGCATTCTGCTTAAGCCAATCTAGTAGGAAAAGGTTTGCTAGATGGTACTTTTACAAAAGGCTTTCTGAAACAAAAACCTTTTATAACCTTACATATAAAAAGCTATGACTTTTTCCCATTATTTTATGCTTACTGGGCTAGGAGAGAGGCAAGGCAACCATAGACTGAAGGGGTATACATATTTCCATTCTGATTGGACACAAGTAACGAAGCTTTGGTTTTCTGATTGAAGAGCTCTGCACTGGCTTTCATGAAAGCTTTTTCCACATCTCTGTCAAAATATGTATCCTCAAGTTTTACATCCCTATTAAAAAAAAAAAAAAAAACAGGAAGTTCACAAACAGCTACTAAATTACTTTACAGAAAGTAAAGACACACATTTGAGTTGTAAATCATACGAATAAGGAAGATGGCAGCCATTCTCACCTGAAAGCCTCCAGCCCACTGAAAATACCATCTGCTGTTTCTGGGTTCTGGTCACTGAGAAAGTCATTCAGCAAGAGTCTAGCCACAGATTTCTGGACCAGTTTACAGTAGGGAGAATGAAAGATCATGAATCCAAAGTCATTCAAGGTGAAACGTCTGCCTATCCCCTCTGGAAGTGGCAGAAATGTTGTGTTACAACTTACATTGAGCACTTAGTTCAACTATGAAAATAAAATATAAGGGTGCAGGGTTCTAGCGATCATATCACATCACAATACAAGAGACTACAGTAAGACTAACTATGGCTGTCAAGATCATTTAGAACATTGCTGCTATTTCTATTTAAAGACTAGTTTCTTACTGATCTTTTGTACCAACTAACAATGTTTGATCTTCTAGAAGAAAAACCTATAAGCTTAACAAAATCTTCTTATTTCTATTCAGCATTTTGATGTAATAGTTCACTTCATTTAACTAGCTAATCTTCACCCTTATGCCTCTTAATATGAGAAAAGCAACTACTAAATGTATGAGTTTAAAAAAAACCCAACACGGTACAAATATTTAATTTAAATATTAACCCAAATATCTTAAGAGCATATTATGTGGAGGGGTAGAAATAATATGCTTTTACACCAAGATAAGCTTCTAGAGACTGCTGCTTATTATCAGATACTCAGCCATACCAGAACAGATGGAAAACATTTCTCATGAGAGAAACAAAACATCTGAAACATCTCAGAACATGCAAAACCAAGATGGGGACCAGTCTTCAGACCAAATGCTAAAACTCTGAAAGTACACTGCCAGCACAGAGACACATTCCAATATTTGCCAGATCTTGCAATACCACCAGGTCAGGCTACATACCTTTTTGCCACTGGGCATGGATTTTGTTGCGATAAACAGTATAGCAGCGATCTAATGCACTGAGGTAGCACTGTATAGAGAGTTTGCCATCAACTACAGGATATTCAGAGACCATATCTGGCTTATAGAAGTCATACGCATGCTGCATGTGGGTTCCACGCAACCCTGATGAACAGAAATTGACAAAACTTATTCAGCTGCTTTGAGTCAACTTGAATGCATCACTTAACACATTTGGGGAAACAAGCAATATCTGATCCCAGTTAAGGAGGCTTTCATAGCACTTCAGGCTCACTCTGACAACTTTATTGTAGAATCCATAAGGAAATAAACAGACATGAGCATCTCTAGTTGCTCCTTGATCCATCTTATAATGGGACTTGCCCAAGTTGGTCCAGAGTGAGAGCAGACACAGCACAATTTCTGACATGGTAGGAGTTAAACCATCCCTCAAGCAAAGCACAACAAACAGACTTCCAAACAGATCCAGTTGTCTGGATGAACAGTATTTGTTTTTCTTCCACAGGACTAACCTCTCTCAAAAATTAACGGAGCATTTGGACCAACCAGCATAGCAACAGCACCAGCTCCACCTGTTGGCCTGGCATTTCCAGTGGCATACACAGCTATGTCTCCAGCAACAACAAGTGCATAGCGTCCTGTGAAAAATACACACAAATAATGATGAGAAATAGCCAAGAATTGAGCATACTTTAATATTCATCAGCAAAATTCAGATGCTGGTCACAGAGATGACCCCACTATTTAGGGTTTTTTTCCATCTTGACCTTCCCCCCATATTTCAATTACTTAGCAGCCACAGATATTTACAGGAAAAAAACAGTGACTATTAACCAGGTAGTATTTTTTTCCCACTGAAGTTGAACTTAATGTCCAGTGCATTTAAAAGTAAGACTTCAGAATGGAAGCAGTTTAACCTCTGGGTTTTACATAGTTAAATATGAACACTGTCATTAAAGAAGTACTTTACTGTAAGGGCAGTGAGGCACTGGAATGGGCTGCCCAGGGACGCTGTGAACACTCCATCCCTGGCGGTGTTCAAGGCCAGGTTGGACAGAGCCTTGAGTGACATGGTTTAGTGTGAGGTGTCCCTGCCCATGGCAGGGGGGCAGAACTAGATGATCTTAAGGTCCTTTCCAACCGTAATTATGCTATGATTCTAACTTTTTCAAGAAAATACTCTGAACTTACCATCCCAAGAACTGGACTCGATCCAATTAATGGCATTAAAAAGAGCAGCAGTGCCTCCATAGCATGCATTGGTGGTGTCAATGCCTTCTACATCTGTATTACCAGATTCCTCAAAGAGCTGCATCAGGACGGTCTTTACAGATTTTGATTTATCAATTATTGTCTCTGTTCCAACCTCCAATCTCCCAATACAATCATAGGAAAGGCTGTTCCTCTCCATCAGCTTCTGAACCACAGTCAGGCAGAGAGAATTGATATCCTCCCGGTCAGAGCAGAACCCCATTCTTGACTGGCCCAGACCAATGGTGTACTTTCCAGCATCCACACCATCATACTTCTCCAGTTCTGTCTGGTCAACATACTGAGAGGGGAAATATATCTCCAGCGCAACAATTCCCACATCTTTGGGCCAACAGTATTCAGCGTTAACAGGAAGAGACCCAGGCATCGTGGCAGATCTTTAAAGAAAAAAAAACAAAAACCATACACACACTAAAAAAAGAGGCTGATTTATTCACAGTCATTTTGAGAGACCTAGTTTCACTTTCTGCAGGCCTGCAGAAGAAGCTAATTTCAAGTATTCTGCAAGGTCATTTGCAAAAGGCAAGCCTCTGCCCCATGGGGAGAATTTGGTCCCGAGTATACTGTAAGCATCACTAGAAGCTTTGTAACATTTTTATATTAAGAAGTAGTTTTAAGTGAAAACACGGATTTCAGCCCTGAAGATGAACAGATGAAGGTTAAGCCCAAGTTATTTCACCAAAGCAAACCACACACTTAGCAAGTGTTGTTTCATAAATTAATTCATTATTGTTCATTATTGTATTTCTGCTTATACGCAAACTCTCTCTTTTACACAACCAACCTAGACACATAGGATTATTTTAATTTTTTTTTAGATGTTGCTAGCTGAGAATTTAGGTTTAAAATTTAGCCTTTATCTCTGCCTTAGAACAAGCCAGTTTGTGTTTATACTTGCAACAAAGATAAAAAGGAGACAGTTTTCTGATGTTTGTTCTTTTTTTCTTCATTTCTGGTTGGGTTGTTTGTTTTTTGTTGTGTTTGGGTTTTTTTTTTTTGTTTTTTTTTGTTTTGTGTTTGGTTTTTTTAAGCACACTGTTTTGGTATTCCAGAACAGTAGAACTACCGACACCAGGCCTGAAGGAGCATTTCACG
Organism: Forpus xanthops; assembly: GCA_032466535.1. Classification (NCBI taxonomy): domain Eukaryota; kingdom Metazoa; phylum Chordata; class Aves; order Psittaciformes; family Psittacidae; genus Forpus; species Forpus xanthops. The sequence continues at coordinate 16,203 of JASSUY010017446.1, forward strand.
TACCACAATGAATACACAGGGACTCCTGATAGACCAATTTTTTTTTAATTTTAACTCTTTGTCACTACACTCAAAGATATTTTGCATCCTGTTAATTCAGCCCTATTCCCATTATACAGCCACGCATCACCTTCCTGTAGTTTTGCTCATTTCCTTCAACAGCACTTGTCCCCTTCATGCCCAGCTGCAAGTATCGCCAAACTGACCCAACTTCTTCCATAAAATCTTAACAAGCTCTTTAAAGGAAAAGTACTGATTTTGGCTGAGATAATTTTCTTCCTAATATCTGGTGCAGTGCTGTGTTTTGGCTTTAGTCTGAGAATAATGCTGGCAACACACTGAAGTCAGCAGTGCTCACCCTGATAAAGCACTTTTCAGTCTCATTCTCTGCCAGTGAGTAGGGGCACAAGAAGCCAGGAGGGCGCAGAGACAGGACACCTGACCCAGACTATTCAAAGGGGTATTCCATACCACAGCACATCATGCCCAGTATATAAACTGGGCGCAGATACCTGGAAGGGACAGATCACTGCTCGAATCGGTCTTGATATCAGTCAGAGGATGGTGAGCAATAGCACTGTGCATCACCTGTATTTATTAGAGTTTTCTTCTTGTTTTGTTTGGGGATTTTTTAGCTACTTCCCTTTTCATTATTATTATTATTAGCAGTAGTAGTATTATATTGTCTTAAATTACTAAACTGTTCTTATCTCAATCCACAGGTTTTACCTTTTTTTCCTAATTCTCCTCCCCTTCCCACTCCCTGCAGACAATGCCGACTTTACAGGATGCATATTAAAACAAGCTTCAGGACAACTTTATTTTCTGTTACAGATACCTTCTTATGAAACTGAAGTACCAGCGTGTGGCTCACCATTTCGACTGCCTCCAGCAAGCTCACTCATACCTGTAAGGTACCTAAACTTCCATTTTTAAGGAACTTCTCTTGCAGCCCGTATTAAAACGCGTGAACGGGAGGAAAACGCTACTTAAAGCTGCCGACTGAAGTGCACAGCTCACCCCCACGGTCTGAAAGCAAAACAAGCCGCTCGGCATTCACCCATTGCCACCCGACCTCATGCTTTCCTGTCTAATCGCCACACCCCCTGCCCCACTGCCACCTCGTCCCCTCAATCCACCCTTGTTCCGAAGCCCCTCATCCCAGCGCACCACCGCGGCCATGCTGAGAGCTGCGGGCAACACCCCCCGCCCCACAAACGGCTCAAGGTTACCGGTGACCCGGCCTAGGACACGGCCAGGGACCACCGGCGGGGCAGCAGAGCGTCACGCCTGTCCCACGGGCAGCATGGCCCCACCGCAGCGCACGGCCCCACCGCCAACCACCCCCCGCCGCCAGCACGGCCCTTACACGGTGCGGAATCCCATCGCCGGCTGCCGGCGCGGAAGGCCGCGCATGCGGATTGGGCAGGCGCGAAATGCGCAGGCGCGGACAGACCGCCCCGTTCCTCTCACGGGCTGGCGGCGTAGCCGCGCTGCTTGCGCCTGTGAGGTGTCCCTTGATGTGCGGACAGCGCCGGAACCGCCTGCAGCCCAGAGAGCTGTGTGCCGGGCTGCATCAGGAGGCCAGCAAGTCACCGGCGGTGACTGCACCTCTGCTGAGGTGAGACCTCACCTGCAGCACTGCGTTCTGCTCGGGGGGAATACAAGAGGGACGTGTAACTGCTGAAGAGTCCAGAAGAGGCCACGAAGATGATTAATGGGTTGGAGCTGCTCTATGGAGACAGGAGAGTTGGGTTGTTAAGCCTGGAGAAGGCTTTAGAGAGACTTCAGAGCAGCTTCCAGTGCCTAAAGGGCTACTAAATCAGGAAGAGGACGTTTGACAAGGACATGTAGTGACAGGACAAGGGGGAATGGCTTTAAACTGGCGAAAGGCATATTTAGATTAGACATTAGGAAGAAGTTCTTCACTGCAAGTATGTTGAGACACTGGCACAGGTTGCCCAGAGAAGTTGTGGCTGTCCCATCCCTGGCAGTGTTCAAGGCCAGGCTGCATGGGGCTTTCAGCAACCTTGTCTAGTAGAAGGTGTCTCTGCCCATGCGAGGGTGGTTGGAACTGGATGTTCTTTAAGGTTCCTTCCTACCCAACCCGTTTTATGTTTCTTCCTCCAGGAAGCTGGTGGCTAGGATTAAGGATTTGCTACAGCATAGCAGTGAGTTTACACTGTTAGAAATGGAGTGGCCATCACAGCTTTCATAAAGCCACAGGCAGGAAAGGGAGCATGATGGTCCAAAGACTCCCCTGGGGCTGTGGGACAAGCTCATGTCCCCTCTCAGCAGCATGATGAGCAAGTCATATGCATCTTGTGGGGCCACAGAACAGCACTGTGGTCCAAAACTTTCTCCACCAGCATCATTTCACCCCAGATATGCACGGGAACTGCAGGGGAGGAGGGTGCTTTCCAGCTCCCTGTACAAGTGCAGACACACCAGCAGTGAGATCCCAATGTACCAGCTGCAGAAATGGCCTTGGGGTCCAGCTCTTTCTGGAAATTCAGATTCTTGTTGGCTCAGCACAGTGTCTGGCAGCCATCCCAAGGACAAGCCTTGAGCCCAAAGCAGAGTTTATTTCTGCTCCAG